>PNEQ01134524.1:0-72659 GCA_003012365.1 Medauroidea extradentata | reverse complement strand
GTGCTCTTAGGAACACCGTAGCGAGCTGCTGCCTCTCTCACAGTCATTTCCCCAGAAACTACTTTGTCCATGGCAAGTTTCATATTATTTTTATCCCACGATCCTCTATCTGTTGTCTTTCCTTTAAATTTTGGCATTATCTGACTGGCCTGGAACAAAATAAAATTTCGGAATTATGTTGTGTTTACCTGTCCTATAAACACATTAACGCAAGTCTACAATGAGCTGATAGTCTGCAGTGGAGTGCAGTGTTGATGTTATAGGTTTACTATAATTTGATTGGTGTATGTGACCAAGGCGTTAACAGCAAGATATTTTACATCATATTGTCAAGTTAAAATGAATGTATTTGCTAGTAGATGTTATTCACATGTTTCCATTAAGTAATAAATCCATACAAAGAGCTTAATTTTACCGATACTATAAACTTTATAAAAATAATCTTGACGAGTTTATTTTATGGCTGAAACATAACTTACTTTGTAAACCAAAAGTGCAAATGAGCAAATGTTAACAAAGCGATCGCCATACAACCTATACCTTTCACTGCAGTACAAGGTAATAGACGGGATCAACATTTACCATCCGCCCATTGTAGCAGAAGCGTAGTTTGTCTTGTCCGGGGCTACCCATCCTGCTAGTGTCCGGGGCTACCCGCTGCGCAAACATTTTCTAGGCCCTTTTAAAATTTACAGAATTAACTATTGTAAGCTTATTCTTTATGGCAAACGTACCTAAACGTTACAACTCCTTCGTATAAAAAATTACATCATCATACACTCACCTGTATCGACACTGTTTGCAATAGAAAACAATGTGTGTCACAAAAACTCACACGCGAAAAACAATATTGCGCACAACTTCTACTCAGTGCTCTACAGTGGCGCTCTGCTGTGTCATGTTTATCTCCTGCGCGAGATGCATGGGCTTCGGCCAGATAAGTGCTACTATCTTGCGGCGTTCAGTAGAACCAGCTATGTCCGGGGCTACCCTCTGTCCGGGGCTACCCACCTTTCCCCTAAATATTGCAGTTTGAAGTTGTATAAACGCACTGACAGTTCTGTGCAACAAAATTTTACTGTCCAATAAGTATTGTCCACGGAGTTGCTAGACTTAACTGTTGACCAACGCTACTTCCTAGGACACGTTAACATATTTTCACGCAGCGGACTATGCAAATTGACTGAAAATTTAAATCCAGTTTAGTTTTCTAAATAGTCTACGTGATCTTGAACCACCTTTATCAAGAAATACATGTACTTTGTAGCCAATTTGATTTTTCAGCTAAACAGCCACGCGTACGAATGGTACTTTTTACTCCGTGTTTCTCATTCACGTGTGTATTTTTATCAAAAGGTCTTCAGCTGGTCGGTTTTCTAGTCATCTGCGAACTTGGGAACTCGAAACGTGTATTTTCGTCGAAAATGTGCATCAAGTTTCCAAGCGCCTGACGAGCGTTCTTCGAATTCAACCTAGGGCTCGTTTTTATTCGGTAGGACATCCTTGCTTTATCATCTTCGGCACACACACAAACTCGAACCCCCTCCCCTCCTCTTCCCCATCTCCCTAGCCAACAGCCCCTCTTGCCCCAGGGCAACTGATCACGAGGGGAGAACGCTGCTGGCGACAGGTCGTGATGAGAAACTGCTCCTCCTGGGGGGTGGGGGTGTCCCTGAAGAAGACACCCCACTCCCCTCACACCTTCCCACTCTACAAGGACTGGAGCTAGCAAGCATCCCCTACCTTCCTCCATATCTACCCTCCTAGTCCCCTTCTGGCGTCTCTCATCCCTTATCCAACCCTCTAATTAGCATCGACTTGTCCTCCTGCGGAGTTCCTTCAAGGAGCGACTCAGAGTGGGCCGGGGTTCGTGTCGCAGCGTCTTCAACCCCCGCGAACAGGCGCTGGTTACTTATCTTCCTCTCGTTAGTTGCTTTTCTCAACTACGCTTTGTTTTCTCTTCTCGACTATGCCAGCAAGACTTTCACGACCGTAAAACCCACTTACCTTGCCAAACATTACCGATAACTAGAGACAGAAAAAATTCGCGGGTTCAATGAACTGTAGGCTAGCCTCCAAGACCATTTGTGAAATCGTGCAGACAGCAGCTGTTTATTAGCTGCTCGTTGACACAGTAAAATGGGCTTGTATTCAGCTACAGTTTTATTATTGGCTCAGCTACTTCCAGGAAGTGTCGAGTAAGTCAACGGCCAATTGTGAACGTGATACAGACCTATAGCTGCTGGAATTATAGCTTGCGTGTAAAAGATAACGCGAATTTTTCAGGTCTCTGTGTACAGTCACTGCTAGTCACAGCTTTTCCTAGAACTCTTCACCCTTCACCACTGTCTTCAAGAATATCTAAGTCCACGAACTTTTGGTGAAAATAATTTTGCCTCAGTTCGTTTTAGTGCCTTACGTGCACATCTGCAGGTCTGCTTCATTATTATTATTATTATTATTATTATTATTATTATTATTATTATTATTGAGGAGAGCGACTTCGCGAAGTCACGTCTCTCATTTGACTGTGCCAAACACAATAAGGTCACTGCAACACCACACGTCTTTTATCTGCGAGTAGAACATCAAGACATGTGAGCGTTAAATGACACAATCACTGACCATGAATAGAGACCTGAATAATTCGCGTTTTATTTTATACTCAAGCTAGAGTTCCAGCAACTATAGGTCTGTATCACGTTCATAACTGGCCGTTGACTTACTCGACACTTCCTGGAAGTAGCTGAGCCAATAATAAAACTATAGCTGAATACAGGCCCATTTCACTGTGTCAGTGAGTAGCTAATAAACACCTACTGTCTGCACGATTTCACAAATATTCTTGGAGGCTGGCCTACAGGTCAGTGAACCCGCAAGTTTTTTCGGCCTCTAACCATGAAGCAGAAATGCTGCTGTGCGTGTAAGGCACTGAAACATACTGAGGCAAAACTATTTTCACGAAATCTTCATGGCCCTAAGAATATCCTTCTACTCGAGCGGCAGCGGCTGCTCATTGGCTGCTCCACGATACAGTCATAACACGCGATTTGGCTTGTGTTTGGATGCTGCTTTATTTTTGTTCAGTTCTCTCCAGGAGGTATCAAATAAGTCAAGATCAAATTGCGAAAATGACACGATCTTACAGTTGTTTAGAATATAGCTCGTACTCAAAAGATAACGCGAATTTTTTATGTCCATACCGTTAACGCAACCTAATTTCTGTACTTATCAGTGGCGGCTCGTGGGTTGTTGCCAGGTGGGGCTACAGATAGTCGGAACTGTATACTCTTGATGAACGCACTGTAGACCAACGACCATGAAATATTTGCCGGCTACTATATGTTTTGTGACCACTCAGTAGTAAGGGGCACCTGCACATCAGTGTGTCAGTGGCTGTAGCGCACAACCCTGTACAGCTCTTGGCAACTGCAGCCCTACCTGGCAACAACCCACGAGCTGTCAGTGGTCCTTATTTTAACAGATTGATGGTTCCTGCAACAAAATGAAGAATGTTGTTTTTTTATTGCAGCAGAAGGCCGTGGCAACAGCAGTATTTTCTGAGCCTTACACTAAAAACGCAAACAAAGCGATATATTAAAAAATGTATAGCGGCCGTTTTTGTTTTGGTAGTCGGCCGGGAACATTTGAATTCTGAACCTTGTATGCCTGCCATCTCTTCAGAATTAAATTACATACTTATAATTGTGTTAGTATTATTAATTTTTAACTTTTGGAAACTATTGTATATGTGTGTGATTGCTGAAGGTTCAGTGCAAGATCAGGCAAAATTGCCTTAACTGCGCCAAGTAAAGACAATTTACATGTTGCAGTAATTACTGTTATTATTATAATAATCGTCATCATTGTTATAGTGTAACCTGTCTGACAGCGCCTACTCTTTCTTTAAGGAGCCTCCCTAGATAGGCAGCGTTTGTATGTGTGTGAGGCAGAAGCGGTAAGGGTGCCACTAACTGACGTATGTAATACATTATCGCCTCTCCGCGCAAGCTACTCAGCTGGCATGCTGTGCCTTACTATTATCCTTTTTCCTATGGACATTAAACGGGGACCACATTATTTTATTTATAAACAACATAGTTCCAAATCTAACGCCTGTTTCTATAATTGTGTTTTTATTTAATTTGATTTTTATTTTTCCAAATACGGCAGTCTGTAAAACCCGTTTTTGGCCATATTGAGGGACCCGAAAATAATGTTTCTAATAAATGTGACGAATTTTTCAAACTACAGCGTCATAGTTTGAAGTGTGCGGTTCCTTTCGTAGATACACAAAGGTCAGCGCGTTAAAGAATAAAAAAAAAAAAGCCGTAACTCGCTTCAACGCATTTGAAGCGCAGATAGGGAAAATAAAAAAAAATTCATACAAAAACTGCATGTCACAGGCTACTGCTTGACATGTTTTAAAATCCATTAAAAACATTTTTTTTTGTGTGGAAAATTCTCAAATTTTGAATTTTTGCCTCTTTTGTAGATTTTTTTAATACAAAAATACTTTGCATTGATTTTAAAACATGTCTAGCAGAAACCTGTGACATGTAGTTTCAGTGTGAATTTTTAAATGTACGTATTTATGTTCATTGGTTTTTGCGGCTTATTAGAACTGAAAACGTGCAAATTTTGACTTTTTAAAGTGCCATTATTGTAAAACTGTTTGAGCTATTTTTTTTTTTCGTTAGAGGGGAATGTACTTCCAAATAACATGTACAAGACTAACACTATTTCATACAAATATAAAATTATGATATTTCCCCGCTTGGACGCCCTTAAGACCTCTAGTGTGAACGTGGCCACAGTCGTCACAAATAGGAATTCCCTGTTCTGCACTGACGGTTTTCTGTAACAGGTGGCTTGGCTCTTGGTTCGGCGGCCCAGCTCGGAAGATGAAGCGCACAGCTCAGAAGCTGTTGAAAATTATCAGCGTAGAACACAGGACATTGCCGCAGTCCGCGAAAGTCTCACATTACTCTCTCGGAGCTGAGATGCGTAGTGAAAGAAAGGGATGAGTGTACATCGGCTTGCGATTAGGTTAGATTGTTTCTCAACCACGGCGGATAATTTAGCTGCCCGCAGTTTTTGCCAGCTTTGCACGCCAACTTTCAAACTGGCCCCGTGCCACGGACTTTTCGGAATCGGCGCCAAACGCCACGCAGCAAAACACGTTGAGAATTTCACCTGGCGCGATTGTTTGGTAATATTCATGGGTTTGTGTACACGCAACCTAATATACTTTCTCTTGTACAGAATAGAGAATCCCTGTGCTACATACGGAAGGATTATAAACAGGATTATAAACTATATGGCATAGGTTATGTACAGACTGTCACTGTAACGTAAACAACATTTTTAACGACCGTTTACTTTAAGAACGGAAAAAGAAAATGATTGTTGTAGACTATACTTCTGTTAAAACAGGGACACAGTCAATTTTGTTATTTAGTTTGGTACTACCTGTTTATTTTCCTCTAGAAGGAGCTTGCTTCTTTACAGAACACATTATTTCTTGTATAGGAAGAATCCAGAAAGTACCTCCCGACAACCAAACAAAACTATTGTCCCTATTTTAACATATATGTAATAACTACATAAATTCTTTACTTTCAGTGTATAATAATAATATTAGTATTATTAATATTATTATCAATAATAACAATAATAATATGTTATATTGTGACCCCAAAAGTTAGCTATTCAGTAGTGTGAAATCTATTAACTTTGGTTATTACTTATATTTTTTCTGAAAATATATCTTGTGATTAGACAGCCAAATACAAAACTGGTAGCTGCATCTGCATACATGAGGCAATTATGAGGACTTAAGGGCGTTCAAGTGCAATAAAATCATAATTTTATACTTTTATGAAATATCGTGAGTTTTGTAGACGATACTTGTGAGTACGTGCTACACTTACGAAACAATTTTAGCTCGCATAGTTTTCTCATAACGAAGCGTCAAAGTCAAAATTTGTTTGTTACGCTACCTTGCAAATAGTGAAAACCAACTGACTCATAGGTCACTGTGAACTTACATCCCATGAGCTATGCAATAAAACATTTAAATAAACCTACAACGTTATATTTTGAATTTAAAAAAAAATCGCAAAAGTTAAGGGAAAAGTTCCAAATTCCCCAATTTTTTAAAATACGAAAACAGTTCGCGGTTTTTTTTTTTTTATGTTTTATTACGTAGCCCATAGTATGTTATTTCAGTGTGAATTATTTCGCGTACACACTCTAAAAATATTTAGTAAATTTGCCACACGTGGATATAGGAGCGCTAAGAAAGTAGGTATGGTAGAATTGTTTCCCAGACATCCATGGTAGCACTCCTAAATCTTTTCATAAAATAGTCAAATTTATACTGAAGATATCAGTCTTGTATTGTAACAACTGTAAAATTTTGTATGTTTACAAGGCGGAAGTATGGTAACGGTCCCATACTGCGTTTAGGTTAAATACTTCCTAAACATTTTAGGAAGTTTTTTTTACAGTATAAGTCAATTGGTTTTCACTATTTGCATGGCAGCAGGACATGCAGATTTTGATTTTGACGCACCGTTATGAGAAAACTATGAGAGCTAAAATTGTTTCATAAGAGGAAACTGCACTCACTAGTATCATCTACAAAACTAACACTATTTCATGACTTTATCGTACTTGAACAGCCTTAAGAATTTCACGCACACTTCCAGAATGTCGGCTCGTGAACATGTGATATAATAAGAGAGGAAGAGAATAAAAGCCTCACTTTATGACTAAGTGCTTGTACTAATAATTTGACCAACTAGTAGTTACCTTATATGAGTGAAACGATTAACTGAAGAATCTATCCCCATTGAAGTCCGCTGATTTACCAGTAGCTAAGCTTGTTGAATAATTTTTCAGTGAGTCTCTGTAAAAATTATTCTGAAACAACATGGGAAGTTTTTCACCCAAACAAAGTATAGGACACTTACCATATTTCAGCTTGTAAATATAGTAAAATGTGTTCCATTGTTGAATTCTGGCAACATCAATATTTCCTAAAAATTTGTAGGACTGCTATGATAGATGTATGGGAGTCAATTTTACTATACCTTCGTTCTTAAGGGTATTGGTTCCGTAAATATTCCTTTTTATATTTGTTCCAAACTCTGGTCAACTTTTACACATCAGATAACGTGTCATTTCCCCAAATAAAAAAATCGAGGCCTCATAGTTTTGCATATCACTCATCAAAGTCACAAAAATTTCCGTTACCGTGTAGCCAAAAAAAAAGGAAATGAAAATAATATTACAGGGACGGAAAGTCAGCGTATCAACGCATTTTTCGACAAGATTAACAAGAGTTAGTTTCGAAACATTCAATAACACCCACAATTCAAATTGTTCACAAATGTACCGATTTCCATCAATTTTTAATCAATACAATTTCGTATCTCTTTGTAATCGCAAATGTGTCTTGAAGTGGCTCATACAATTTAGTATCAATATGAAATTATCTTGTTTCTGCGGAAGTTAATTACTTTTTTTTTTTTTTATTTGGCTTCACCGCTACGGCCGTTCTATGACTTTGGTGAGCGATTGTGCCAAAACTATGCGAGGCACAATTTTTTTTATAATAAATACATGTTATGTGAAGTGTAAGAGCTGCGAACAGTGTTTGGCACAAATATAAACTAATGAATTTTGACGGGACCAACGTTCTTGACGCTCCTGTACATAATCGAAGTAAATTAAAAAATAATTGTTTACAGTAAGCTTTTGGTTCACCTAACCCACTGGTGAAATACAACTTTAATAATATATCATTTTCGACCCGTGCGCTTTCTTAAACGAGTTTGGCAAGTGTTTCATAATCTTCAAAACACGTAGTGTTACGTTGTTTCACACTGGTCGTGTTAAGCTGCACATTTCTTTCACGAGTAATTATTGGTTTACAGAGCAATCCTAGCAAATTACAGTTAATTTCTCATGGTTGAATGAGTACTCTTTATGGCAGATTGCACTAATTTACTTTTATTTTATTGCAGAGTGCGTTAGTTATCATTCCTACATGAAAACAAATTATTAAAATGATTGTTAATCTATAATAGTATATTCGCGTTTAATACGCACTTTGAAGGTGTTGCATTGTCTATATAATTTCTGTCCATTTTGAGCCATCCGACACGTCATAGCATGCTTACTATAGACATTTCACCATTGTACCTTACTCAATTTGAGAGGATCTTAAAAATGCGAACTCTAAATAGTATTTAACAACATACAAAAACGTTTTATAATTCAAAGACAACATTTATGGTAACTTATTTTAGTCAACGTTAGCAAACTGCAAACAGGTACAGTAAGTGATGTTTTTCGTAGACAGTAAAAACAATAATGTTGGGTTAGCTATATTGGTGTTAGCGAAATATTACTGTCGACAGTATATCCATTTTGGTTATTTATGAACCGTCAATAGCAATGTTGCTGTTATTGTAGGATACTATTCAACGTTTTTATGTAAATTCAACACAAGGTTCTTTTGAAACAATATCAGTTAACTCATACACAAATTAGCATTTCCATTTTACTTTAATTTAGCATAATATATGTTTGCAGAAACAGTAATTAGTATGAAACTTTATACACTTGTACTATTGTTAATATTGGCACAACAATAACTATTTATCTGGAAAATTAACGTTTAAAGAAACATAACGTCTGTATAGTTTTGTCGCAGCAACGTTAGTGTTTTATCTGAGTAGTTTGCTTTCAAAGTACTTGGTTCAACCGCACACGTTAGATGCAATATTTATTTTTGTAGTTTTAGAAAATCGGCAAGACACGTTTTCGTGGTAACCAAGTCTCTGGACGCAGACGGTCGTCGCAGAGTCGTCGTCTTCTGGTGCGCCCGGGCGTTCTTCTCTGCACGTCCTCTTCCCCCTCCGATCGTCACGAAGACCTATCTCGTCGTCCTTCTTCCCAAGGCAAGTGGCGGTGTTACTTATCTACTTTTACCCGCATTTCTTTGGCACTTCCACCCCAACCCACCCTGTTTTTCACAACGCATCTACCCCCTTCCCCTTATTCCTGCGCCATCCCTCCGACGCCATCATTCTCTCTTTTCCACCCGTCCCACTCCAATTTATCTGCGACATTCCTCCTGCCTCCCTCCTTCATCCCTGTTCCTCAGCCCTTCCCAGCACCACCCTTCTTTTGTCCTAGGGAGCATCCCCACAGCCTCCGTGGGCTCCTGGACCAGCCACTCCTGTCGCGGTGTGCTCAGTGCAACAACTGCATACATCCTGCTGTTTCTCACTAAATAAAAATCAGCACACTTCACGCCGTTGAAATGTTTTGTGGTGCACACAAAATAGTTTTATAGGATTATCAGACTATGTTAGTGATAACCAGAGACCGGAAAAATTGACGGGTTCAGAGACCTGTGGGATATACTCTTAGAATAGCTGTGTACTGTAGATGGTATCGAGCGAGGATGCGTAACGGTAACACGTTGGAATCACATTCGGAAGGATCAAGATTCGATCCCCGGCTCCGCCCATCCTGGTTTTCGGTTTTCCATGGTTTCCGCGGAAATCATTTCAGGCGAATTATGGGATGATTCCTTAACAAAGACTATGGCCGACTCCTAATCCAGCTGCTGTCTGTGAATCAAGTTGTGTGTTCTCTAGTAACCTCGCTGCCGACGAGATATAAAGCCCACTTACCATGCCATACCTTACGTTATCTAGGTAGCAACATCACGAGAGGCTTCTGCAACGACAAATACTGTCTGCTGACTAACTTTCCTGCAAACTGCATATGACACTTCAACAATTGGCCATGTATAATTGTAAATACATATGTACATATGCATGTAATGTGCGTGTTTTATATTGAAATCCTGCAACTTGTCTCTGACGACTACAATTAATGAAAGTGTCAATTACAGTGAATTATTCTGCGACAGTGAGTTTATTTACAATTTTCCGTGCTGATTGCAGCTAACAATTGCCAATAAGACACGTAGGCCTACATATGAATAAAATTGACTGCCCCTAACGTTGTCATCGGTGACCATTTGCTCAGTTCTATGTACATAGGTACATTGTCAAATTGTCATATAACACTACTTTATAAATATAAACAGTTAACTTGTGTAGCAAAATATAAGTTGTTATGGCATTTTGTTTTCTAATTATTGTATGTAAAGCGAATTTTTTTTTCACAGTGTGTTTGCTCAGTTACGTGTTTTGTGATATGCATGTTTTATGCTGTTTATGTGGACAATTTTGGTTTTAAAATGAATCAGTACGGCGCATTACACAGTATAGTGTACATCTGCCTTACTTCATGTTTCTAAGGCTTCGAAATTCGGTAACAGAAATGCTTAAAAAAATTTAATAGTCATCTTATGCGATACATTGGTCTCTTACTGCCGAAACTACACCGGCCTGCTCCCTGTTGGTAATCTAGTAAACTATGTGTACAGAGCCTTCCCAATTTTGTGACGCCCGCAAAGTGGTTTATCACTATATTAAGGTAACCTATATTACAATAGCCTACATGTCAGTTTGCCTATACAAACTATTTTGTGTAGCATTGTGAATTACAGAACTGTGACAATAATAATATCGTTATGAGGAAGGTATCCGAGGGCAGCATACCGGACGTCAAGTGCGACATCTGATTGGGCGCCTACTTTGAAGGATGGCATGAGGTGAAATTCTACAGTGGAGACCTTACTTAAATGTTAGTAGTAAACGTCTAGTGGACACTGTCTATATGTATTTACTAAAGTTTAACGAAACAGAGTAAATATATACAATCTGACAGTTCATTAACAACCAAACGTGGGATGCGAACGCTGAGGTTTCCTGTCCGAAAATAACGTGTAACATCAACCAAGTAATGATTCTGTATATGTACCGGTGTAGCATGCTGGCATCGGGGTCGGATTGCCGTATATTACATGCATGAAGTGAGAAGGCTGGAGGGGTTGTAAGGCTGGGAGGGGGTGGTTGGTATAGGGGGAGGGGAAGTTAGGGGTTGGTCGTGTGGGGACGCACGCCCCAGAGGTAATCAGCCACCGGTGAGTCACAGGAGCCAACAATGGCAGAGACCGCGTTATGCGCGTCATCGTACACTTCATCATCGTCCTTCATTCGGGGCGCATTCTTCCGCGAGGTCCTCCTCGGTGCATTTCTTCCGTCGCCCCAGGACGTGCTCATACCAGACCACCCCCTCCAACAACCCCCTCCAACTGGAGCGCACACGCTGGGGGTATTATTATGTGGGAATGTCAAGGGATTACGACCCATAAATTAGGATGGCTATATTAATAACGTCGAGGGGGTCAACCGCTGTAGGCCCGACCCATGCACGAAATCCAACCCCCGGCTATCCAAATCTCCGCGGCTTACGCTGACACGTTTTAAAATTTACTGCCGACGATATCGTCCGTGGAATAATTCCGGGATGTTTTTACTTTTCGCCCCCCTGGTCTGCTTGGTGATGTTCTTGCAGATAAACGATACGTCAGGAAAAAACAGCAGGTCTTCGGAAGATGGAAGACTTTCTTTCAAATGAAGAATGTATGTAAATTTACCCTAGCCGTTTTAATGGAATGGAGGGAGGCGTGAGTCTACCCTTTAAAAAGTTACTTGTACATTTTCAGCTTTCAACGCCCATGTAAAGGAGTGTTAAGAAAGTAAAATAGTTTCCCACGCATCAATGGTATAGGTGGTTCACTTTAATGTGAGCACTTATCAACACTTATAATAATACAAAAATGTATTTATTAGGGCTATAGAAGTACAACTTTGAGAGTTGATAAATGTGTACACTAGTATTTAGATGCATGGAAGTTTTCGTATTTAAAATAGTAAATATGGCGGCATAATGGCTCACAGAAAATTGTAAGCAGTTCTAAGTTTATCCAGAACAGCCTATAGCGTTCATATACATTTTCAGGAAATAGTCTAATGTATAGGCCTACTGATGTTATCAGACTTGTATAACGACAATGTTAAACAGTTGCTCTATTTACAGGCAGAAGCAGACCTATAGTACATGTTCCGTACTCTGAGTGAAATACTTCTCATATTCTTTAAGAAGTTTTTTCAGTGTACAACTTAAGATATGTTTATACCGTCCGAACTGTGATGAAGTTGTAACATGTGACGTTTAGACCGTCGTATGTCTGTATTATGTACTGGCGTTGTTATACGTTAGTAATAGCTGCGTTGCGATTCGTAAGATCTGACAAAAAAAAAGGGACTTGTGTGTTTATTTGCCAAAAATTTAGGGCATCACTATGAAGAAAACATATATTTATAAGGAAAATATATTATTTATACTTAAAAACGTAGAGGAAAGTGACCAAAGTCGGATTCCCATTTTGTTAATTGCATCCAGAGTTGTATTTTACGTGACATAACATTTAATTTATTTTTACCAGAATACTCTCATACATTGTCAAGTGCCTTGCATTGTTTATTTCGATGTAAAACACATAAATATTTTTCTGAGACAGTTTAAGGAAAATTATGTAATTATGAGATCCTGGGAAAATGTTGCCAAAGTCGGACCCCCTGAAAAATAATACTCATAAATACCACTAAAGTTAAGATAGAAGCACATTTTGGCAGAATAACACAATAATATTACTTATGGAATCAAATCAGAGACTGTTGATTAGTAAATTTTTAAAAGTTTAGTATGTGGTAATATACTTGTGTTCGGGTTTTTGTAACACGTGGACAACAATCATTTCCAACAATCTCCGTCTTAACTTTTCTTGTGAATGCAGCAAGCTACATTTATGATAAGTAGATTCCTCATATGTAAACACGTCCTGATAAAACCTGTTTTAATTTATCAAGATTTACCAACCTGTTTATCTCACAGTTTCATAAGTAAACTTCAACGCCTTACTAAACTTCTAAAGGTACAAAAACTAACATCAGGATCTCAAAAATTATTTTTATTTACTTCCTATGATAAGTGTTTACAAGACGACATTCCTATTATTGAAGTTAAATATATGCCTTAAAGCATGTTAACAACTCATTATATTAACTAATAAAACAACAGTCAGACTATTTTATACATAGCATCTTATAATATTATACAATTTTTTTAATTAATTTAAATTTTATTTTATTTGCACCTAATTACACTTCTAAATTAAGAAGCTTAAAATACTTCAGTTAATGTCACTGTTACTAACACAATTTTCTCACCAAGAAGACCTATTTCTTTTCAAATTAATTGGTTTCGTTTGGTTTAAAGTGATTATATTTTTAACAAATATTGTTCTGATTTTAGTTTCCTGTCCACAGGCAATCACTATAGCACAAAATTTTTTTCCATTAGGTTAATTTTACTTATTAAAAAAAACTTTCTTTTAGAATTGTAATTATTATTGTCATGATGGTATTCTTTTTGTTTCTATGAGTTTCACCCCCTCCCCCTGTGTTTAGATATGTCGTGGAGTGGAGAGATTTGGCCAGCCGTTAGCAGCGAGGGAATAGATATCGTAAAACAGTAACATGGATGTTTTTTTTTTACTGTGAAATGTAACTTTTTCAAATTAAAAATATTATAGTTATGAATGTTTATCTTCTTAAAATTTTAATGTAGCCAATAATTTGCTAAAACCATATAATTGTTAACTTCGAAAAATAATTACAGTAAATAGGAATAACACTAGGTTTTTTTTAAAACTGTAAAACAATTAAAAAAACCTTTTCTGGAGGCGCCAGGTATCGATCCTGGTGCCTCTCGCATGCTAAGCGAGCGCTCTACCATTTGAGCTACGCCCCCGGCCGATGTATACTTACAAAATATTTGTATTTACGAACTGCAATGAACTGTAACATATTCATGTAATAATTTCTGACACTACAGTAGAACATATTTGGCTTATTAAAGTGGCTGCCTGCCCGGCCGCCGAGCGGTGTACAGATCTTCGACCGTTACGAATTAATTCGAAATCTACTCAGCATGCGAAATTGATTTCTTCTTAGGAATAGCATTCAAAGAACTTTACACGTGAGTATAGTCATTTCTGGTTCTCAATTTATCTCTAAAGTTTATTGTTGCGTTACCCACAGTTAGTGTTTTGTAGTTTATTTCTGGTAAGAAAGTCATGACGCAGAATCTTAAAAAAAAAAAAAATATATATATATATAAGTGTATGAAACACCGTTATCTTTAATATTACGTCATATAAGGAAAAGGTTACCAGTAAATGACTTCCAGAGGTGAGAAGCCTGCACATCAGTTCAGTGACTTGCGCCTAGAGGCTACACTCTAAAAAATTATTTGTAAATATGCCACACGTGCGTATAGGAGCGCTATGAAAGTAGGTATGTAGAATTGTTTCCCAGACATACATGGTAGCATTCCTAAACATTTTTATAAAACAGTCAAATGTATACTGAATTTACCAGACTTGTATTGTGGCAACTGTAAAAGTTTGTATTTACAAGGCGGAAGCATGGTAACTGTCCCATACTGCGTTTAGGTTAATTACTTCCTAAACATTTTTAGAAGTTTTTTTACAGTGCTACTTTGACGGTGCGATATGAGGTAGGCCTACGGAGCGACAGAATAATGGTGGCACCTCGAAACGACAGAACGGCCTTGCCGACCAACGACTAAGTCCTCCACATTTTCCTTAGTTACGAAAATCGGGAGTGAACCTATCGGGAACCGAACCCAGATTGTAGTGTTGACATATGATAGGTCGAGCGGGTGCACAATAACAAACACCCTACTCTCTATTTTTAATTTCCAAAAACTTGTTTATTTTATTTATCTTTTTACCTTCGACATTCAAAGCGTAAAAAAACGTATGTTGCGTTTCTGTGGCGATAAACTCAATTAGCATAATCAAACTAAATTCGCAATTGCTTTACTTTACTCAGAAACTTAAAAGTGATATGATATGACAATGGCTATCAACGTTGGCAACCCAGCGGTCGTGCAATCATTACTTTGAGATATGTTAGAAACAAGTGTTACGGCCGTTATTTATTTCTCTAACTTGAATAACCGCCTATTATCTCCGCTCTCTTGTCACGTAAGAAGTAACATATTTATGAACATGTGTTTGAAACAGTATTTGATATGAAACTAGTCTTAACGGCGAAAACTCACGCACAAAGAGCATGTTTACATTTTCTTCCTTGCAAGTTATAGAATTGGAAAACTTTTATTCTGTAACGCTTTGTTTTAATCCAGTCCCAAAAGAAAAGGAGCTGCCACTGATAACCTAACTAATGTGCCGTCATTTATGCCATTAAAATAGTGGTTTAATGTCTCATAATTAATAATGTGAAAATGATTGGCTGTATCTTATTTGAGACACGCTACAAAACGCCAACGGTAAAATAAGATGTTTATTGGAATAAAAATAAACATACTTCCAAGATTCTTCAAATCTTTTAATAACAATTGTTTTGGAAACTCACCACACAAAAAAAATATTGTGTATCAGCGTGTCACAGAGGACATGGAGTATCGTGACGTATCGACACTGGAGACAAGTTCAGCAGTTTAAATAACACGGGAAAATATACAAAGAGAACTTAGCCACGAAAAAAATTAAACGAGAAAAAAAATGCTTTTTGCGTAGGTTTAATTGTTTTCAAATATTTGCATCCGATAGTTCTAGGATAAACTGTTTTGCATATTAACAATCTGCCTTGTCTCTTTTAGCTTCATCTTTTCTTAGAAGGGCATTAAAACAGACAGAAGAAAAATAAATACTTGAACAATCCTATATTTTGTGTTAAATTACTAATTGCGTTAAAATAGAAAATGTACTTAAAAAAAACTTTTTCTCTTACATTTCAGAGAGGACAATGGTCTCCGCTCTAAGTTGAGTAATCAGTTTACAACTTCGGAAGTTGTCATTCACCTTGCTTCGACCTAGCTGTCTTGTGACATGCAGTAAGCTAATCTGAAGCTTGCCAGATGCCAGCCCTGAACACTTGACAAGCAGGCTGGAGACTTTAGGGAACAATCGCAACTTCAACACAAGATCTAAAACATCTCAACAGTTTACCATACCTATACCCACAAATCTCGTTCATTCTCAAGGTCATTTATCTCTGTTGCTCGAGCTTGGAACAGTTTACCAGCCAAATTGCGGAACAAGATGAGTCCGTTAAACATAAACACATTTTAAATTTAGGTCATATGCGGTTGGATGTTTGGATATCTGTAAACTCATGTGAATATTTTTTGCTGGAGTAAGTAGTTACTTTGTTTCTGTTAACTTAAATTGTCTGAGGTAGTTTTTGTTTTGGCTATTATTTGAAACTTGGAACTCTGTTATTATCTTTAGTGTTCTGTAATTTTTCGCTAGTGTTCTTTTGTGCAGTTAGAAATAATTTACTAGACGTAACGTTGTTAGATTAAAGTGTTTGCAATGTATCTTTAGTTTTATATTTGTAACTATTCAAGTGTAAATGTAATATGAGGTGGTTTGTAGATGGTTAAGTGTAAGAGACGGTAAATTGCCTTTACTTCGCCATTCTAAAAGATAAACAAATAAATAATTAATAATTCTGTTCTGAACACGGCTTTTAACATTGTTTTCATTACTGACGATGGACGTTATCTTCCTTATTATCTGATTTTGTGAATTAAACTAAATATTACTACCCCCAGCTCAGAAAGGTTGGTTTAAATTTTTTTTTTAATCAGGAAAATTTGTAGTACGTTTTATTTAGTTCATAGCATAGCCGTTACCGGTATTAGTTGTACGTTGTTGATAAAGGAGCCTACAAAGTGTCAATAATTTTGAAGCTTCACTTGTCAGGCCGTGGTGTCAAAAGCCTGCAATCCCAGTTCATAACATTTGCTTTCGTTATTCGCTGCTTATTAGTTCATGTCACTATCTAGATAGAGTGCAAGAGTGTAAACACGCACACGCAAACTTGTTTTTGTTTGAATTTATATGTCCGTGTTATGAACAAATGCGTCGTCGCGTGGGAACCCACCGAGACACGAACGAGAGCTTGTTATTTGTAAACTATCCCAGTCTTATTTTATATCACTTATTCCCCACATACAAAATACTCTTTACATTAGTACAGTAGATATTAGACAGTCGACAAATGTATACCAGTAATAGAAAATAGTTGTATGTAATTAGCGAGAACTTATATTGTGTAAAACACTTATTTCAACATATGTATTTTTTAAAAAAAAATTTTCTCTTTGTTTAGTAGTTTGTCAATTGCTAGTTCTTTTTCTGTTAGAGATGTAGTTGTAATTTTTTTTGTAGTATTATTACTTTTTTAACATTATTCAATTAAAAAATTTGTAGTGTATGTATAACACACGGCAAATTGTAAACAGGCCTAGTGCTGAATTGTGTATGTGTCTAAATAAATAAAAAGCGACAGCTTCCGAAGAGTGGCAGTACTGCGGTGTCCAAGTTTTCACTGTAGCCCGCGCTGTCATGCGCGGGGGTTGGCAGGCGTGCGCGTCCCAGGCCGGGCGGAGGGAATGTGTAATTAGTCTGGAACACGTGTTCCCTCGGGGACTCTGGCAGCGGAGCGGGAGACAGGACATCCCCCCTCACTTTCCCCTCACCCAAACCCTTCCATACTCACCGTGAAACCAACCAACCAACCCACCCTGCCTGCGTAACCACCCCCCCCCCCCCCCCCCCCCCCCCCCCCCCCCCATCACCGGACCACTGCGACCGTTGCAACTCTCCCCGGCTTCCGAACAGCCGGCGTGATTTCCTAAAGGTCTCTCCCGATTCGCATCGGGGAAAATTAAATTCTTCGCTTTGGTAGACTGTCGAAGGCGATCCCTGAAGACTCGCCTAGGAATAGTCTATAGGCGGTTTACGAAAGCTCACGAGGAGGACCGATATCTCGATGAACGCCTGTAGTGCAGTTCTGGCTTTTAAGATGGCGGGAATGAAAAAAAAAACATACATATTTTATATCCGTTAAATATCTTGCTAAATGTGACATCCACAGAACGCTCTTTATACATTATTTATATTACATGTAGGCCTAATATTCGTCTCTTTAGTTCTATGATATTTTGAACACTGTGTATTTCGAGTCATTTCGCTGTAGTCTGAATTTTTTTTTCTAGAGCCAAATGGCAGCATTATTCTGTAACAGTCGTTTAGCCTGCCTGAGAGCAGGGTAAGCGAGGAGTTGATCGAGTAACTGTCGTATGAACATATGGTGACCGGGTAAACTTTACTCGGGTTACGTTTTGAACACCTGAAGCTGGAATTTTGGCTTACCTACACTAGCCTCGTGAACGTTTGAAAACTCCATATGGATGCTGGGCTCCCGATGTGCGGAGCTCCGTCAGATAGACGTTTATTCTTAAACTGTTCAATGTGCGTGAGTGATCTCTGCTTAGTAATAACATTCAAAGAATGTCACATGTGTGTACACCCATTTCTGGTCCTTCAATAATCTTCAAAGGGTATTTTACCGCGGCTGAGCATGACAAAAAATTGTAAAAAAAAAAAAAATTCTAGCAGAGTTAAAAAAAATCTTGGGGAACGTAAACCATATCAGTATCTTTAATATGACGTTATAAAATGGTTATAGATCACGTCTGGATGCCTCGTAGAATCAAATTATAGTCGTTCAGTTCAGTGACTTGCGCCTAGAGACTAGGATGAGGTGTGATGCGCGCGCCTTAGTCGCCCTTAGCACTTCTAATACTGACACGCTCAAGCTACTTTCACCCGGAGGCCACTTTCAAAAAAATTCCAATTTTTTGTACCTTCTTAAAAGTACAAAAAATGTCAATGCTGTGTCTTGACGTAACCTGTCACACTGTACTTCACACGGAAAAAATATATTGTGGAAGCTACAAAATATTTTGTGTGTATTTACCCTGCAAAATTTTTTATTTTGTAGTTAATAACAAAACATTTTAATTGTGACTACTAAAATATTGTGGCCACCATAAAACCATTTAGTGGTCACTACAAAATAACTTTGCAGGGAAGACTTCCTGCAAATATTTATTTCAGTGCATTGTGAATTAGTTCATTTCTGTAAGTCGGTTGGTTCTTGTTTCTTGTATAAAACGGTTTTATGTAAATTTGGGCTTTGACATGCCATAATACAAAAACTATTAAAGAAAGAAAATTTTTAATTACTGTAAAAACCAGTCACAATATACGTATACAAATCTCGCACAGATAAAAAAATTATGAAAACAAAATATTGCGTGATCTCCCTTATTTTCAAACTGGACTGCAAGCCGTTGTTTGCTTCCTCGAAACGTTTAATTAGCATACAATATCTTAGCTTGCAGCGGTGAACACTTTTGGCCAGTAATTAGAAATTGAGTTGTAGGGTTACCAATCGCACGTAAATCATTCAGAAGACACGTAAATGGCATTATATAAAAGCCGGTGGCAAATGACACCACATATTTACGAACATGGATGTACAAGTCAATGAAGTCTATTCTGTTTCCAAATAACAAATAATAACGTGCATTTTGCGAGTCTCTACGGATGGGATAAAGACTGTTCGTGGTGAAGTGAACACTTTTGAAACTTGTACTATCAAATATGACAGTAAAATAATTATAGCCTATATTATTGTAGGCTCAGTCGTAAACTTTTAGGTATGAAAATATCTACAAACTGTGTTCAATAATTGCACCGATATGTTTACATTAACTAGTGTAAGTGATATACGAACGCTCTGAAATAAATACATAATAATAATAAATCGTTTTTGACGCAGTTAAGTCATATTCGTCTCCTCTACTACCGAACCACCAACAATCACACATTAATTCGACAAATGATACAAATTAAAAGTTAATAAAAATGATAACTTTCGCAAAATAAATGTGGAAGTGGAACACACACAAAATTCTGAAATTGATACAAATGTAAAACTGATAGTACCAAGACAAAAATACATGTTATGTTAAATACGTAGCTACAAGGTCTCTTATATAAAAAAGTTTAATTATTTAAAAATTCAAATTTCAAAGTTCAGTATTCAAGAAAAAAATATATTATTTTTGGCTTTTATTTAGGAGACCTTGAAGCCTACAACATCGTTATTCACTGTAAATTTGATCAGTTTGGTAAGTCAGTTTGTTTTAATGAGTTACATAAAACCACAAAATGTAAATGTTGACGTTTACGAGTCCTTACACAAAACTACGAGGGATAATAATGCCATAAGAGCACAATTTAGTCACAATTTATGTCTAAAATAAAAAAAAGGGATCTGGTACAAATATAAAAATAAAAATATGACGTTAAAAATTGCTGTAGACCGTACCCTTAATGCAAGAGAATGTTATCGTTCAGATTTTTCATGACTAACGTATTACTATTTTTAACGAATGTTTGGAAAACGACACATTTTTGCAATTTAGTCTGACTGCTTTATGCTGGGGCACTATAACTACGACAGCTTACACTATAAAGATAGCTTAACATTCTCTGAACAACTTAAACTCGGGAATTCAGATTCCAAATCGCATTAAGAGACCTTTTTTAATGAGAGTATAAAATGCGTGGTTAGAAATAGATCAACCCTAAACAAATTTAAGCACATACTGTGTATGCCTTTTCCGGAGATCGAACAGTATCGTAAACCGGCGTGCATGCGACTACACAACTTGAATCTGTCTTTTCGTTAACATTTGGGGAGTAAATTTACCCGTAGTTCCCGCCCAAAATTACAATGATTATGTTATATTCCATTTGGCACTTTAAGTTAACAAAATATTCAACAAATCCCATTTAACGGATTCAAATGTTATATTTTTTAGTATATTTGCAGGTAACTAAGCTTAGTAATAATAATATTCGACAGCCGTACTAAATTGTTATTTACTAAATTACATGTTGGAACACAGTCTAATAATAATGCCAAAATAGTATGAATTAAACGGCGCTTAAAAATCTTTAATTTTGTGTTCTCCATATAGGTAGACTTCAAGGATGTAATTTGACGAACGGGACATACCAACTGTCTAACTACTTGACAGTATCAACAAAACTTTTTGACTTAAATTATCTTCTGTTTCTTACAGAAAAGAAATTCGCTCTGATGAACACTGATTTTTACGGTTATAGGTACGCCTGAATCATTAGCATGCTTCCCAGGGGTGCAGTGGTGCCGAAACGTGCTGGAATATCCCCCCTCCCCCTCTGTCATATTGGATTAGAGAGAAATGCATAATTTTTGTTGTAAAATGTATAAATGGCACAATTTTGCACTTTGAAATTCAAACTTCTTCCCGGAGAGGGCCGCAGAACCCATAACTCTTCCCCCTTCCTGATCAAAATTTCCAGAACCACCTATTCCTTCTCCTTCCGTTCCGGTACTGGGAAATTTACGAATAATGCTCCCTTCATTCTTCCTGATTACAAACATATTAATAATAATGCTAATTATAAGAGTTACTAATAGTTACTGGCGGAATACTGTGAAATTTAGTTAAAACTCATTAGTAAGTTCAGTGAGAATTATTTAAATGAAAGAATGCATTTGTAAATGCATGACACTGGGTCAATGGAATAATATGCAGGCTTTTGTCGTTTTCAGTAGTAAGTTAATAATATTTTGGTTTTTACTTTTCTGCTATTTATATCCGTTGCGAGCAACACTTTCGGTCGAAAAAAAATTTAATTTTTTTTTTGGAAGGGAACAATTTTTTGGGAGATAAGTTTGGCACACATGTTCATCCAGCTCGTTTAAATATTCAGCTCGACCTGACATGGGACGTAACTTACTGCAATTTCCCAAGACGCCTCGCGGCCTTCCCGCGCCATCTTCCCGTGCAATTTCTTTAGTCCGCACGCAGTTTCTGGCGAGACGCATGGGTTCCCTACCCTCCCAACCATACCGAACCAACCCCTTTTCGCACCCGCACTTTCCGCCCTGCCCCAGTTCCCGTGAGTTATCGCGCCGAGTGGAAACATAGGATACGAAACCCTGATAAATGTCAAAAGCGTGCCGGAGGGAGAATCGTGCCGGAGATAAGAATCCTTGCGCGGGAAGAGAATACCCCATTTTATTATGCTGCATCTGCGCATTCGTCGGAGTTTAACTAGAACGTCACGAAAATTCATACCGTTATTAAAGAAGATGTTTTATCAGGAAAAATAAGTTGCGAAAAATAGTTGACTGTTTGCTACGGGTAGGGACCTGAAAAATTAGCTAATTCTTTTACGCTCACGCTAGAATTCCAGCGATTATAAGCTCGTGTGACTACTTTCGCGATAGGTAGAGCCACGATTTTATGGCGAAAATATTTCTGCAACATTTGGTTTCAATACGTCATCCAGTGGCGAAGCGTGAAGTGTTCTAGGGCAAGCGGTAATTAGCAGTGGCTGTACAGAACTCTCATATGTCTGTGGAGCAATTAGACTGTTATGGACAGGTACACTCCTCAGCCAGTAGAATGTAAAAGGCGAGGAACTAATTCTGAGTAATACATCTAGGTCTCAGCAACACAACTGGCACGTGTTCAAAGTGTATAGTCGGGTCTCGTACTGCTTGCCTTGGAGCAAATTCACGCTTTGCCACTGTGTACACACTTGCAGTTCTGCTACATCGTCTGTGGATGGATGATTTTACTCTCACTTGTCTTGGCAAGTTACAGACGTGCGGAATCACAATAATCTTATTCTGATTGGTGCAGTCAAGTGAGTAACGTGTCTGAACAAAGACACGCTGCCAATAACCATGAAGTTGACCTGCCGATGTGCACGTGAGGCACTGAAACAAAGTGGGGCAAAAATCTTTTCGCGACTAAATCGTGGCCCTAGCAATGGGCCGTTGACTTATTTGACATCCCCTGAAAGTCTCTGAGCCAAAAATAAAAATAAACCTTAACGTGCGCTGCTAGTATTGCTGCTGTCGCTAAGGGACCAGAAAAAATACGAAACTGTAGTAAAATGTAGGCTTGGAAGTGGCGGCAGGAGTCATTTAACTTATATTTTAGAGTGAAAATAAGCCAAGTTCGCGTTTTAAATTATCAACTCTGACTAACTTAAAATTCAGGAAAGCTCTATGATTGGCCAGTTTGCACCTATTACCGATACCAGCGCTCAAGCGGAAGAAATTTTCCCTGTGCCAGACTATTAACATTGATATTTATAACCTGTAGTAGAATTAATCTTACCCGAATGCAGATCCAAAGTGCTACAGTTGAGCCAGCTCGCTCGTTTACCGAGGGTAGATTCCTGGTCGGGGTCAATTCCTGTTTTCGTGATTGGGATCGGTACATTGCCGTTGGACGGTTGGTATTCTCGGGGCACTTCCGAACTTTCATCTCTCCGCGGCTGCAGCCAGAGTTCATCATCCTCTCTGGTTCTCAAGATCTCTCTCTCTCTCTCTCTCTCGCTCTGAGAACAGCGTTAATTACTATAGAGACCCTGAATTTTCAAAAAAGGTTTATGCGTCAGATTGTTTCAATGCCTTACGTGCACATCTTCAGCTCTGCTTCATTGTTGCTGGCAGTACAACATCTTTCTGAAGAGACGTCTCTTATTTAACTGTGCCAATAAGAATAAGGTTATTGAGACACCAGACGTCTGTAATTTGCGGATAGAGCCCCAAGACGCTAAAAAAAACCATGACGCAGAGCTGCAGATGTGTACACTAGTCATTGAAACATGTTGGCTGCAAAATATATTGAGGAAATTCAAGCTCCCAAATTACACGAGAGATTTCAGTCACAAGGTAGCATGTATAACAAGCATTCGGGAAATATCGTGCTTGATGTCGGACGATTGCACTGGAAAAGACTTTCCTAGAGAAACTTCCGGGGAAACTCGCACCTAGACTGTTAGCCTGAATCGGTGAATTCTGTTACTGAAGTGATACTTCGTGTATAGTACATCCACTAGAATGCACTACCAGTTTACGACTTGGTGTTTTAATGCACGGGGAATTATCAGAAATCACTTCTACGTCAGTTAAGTGACTTGGACAATAATTACAGTTACACATTTGATTGATAAACCTTGAATTTGACTGGGTTGAAGTGAAGCTTTTTCACAGCTTCTGGTAAGGATTCTTTTAACTCCTTACTTATAAAAAAAGTACCATCCTAATATTAGCTTCGGAATACTCTTGCCTATAAGGTAAGTGGGCTTTACCTCTCGTCGACAGCGAGGTTATTAGAGTAACACACAGCTTGGTACAGTGACATGAGCTGGGAGAGGAGTTGGCCTTGGCCTTTGCTAAGGAACATTCCCAGCATC
The DNA here is from genome assembly GCA_003012365.1 of Medauroidea extradentata. Lineage (NCBI taxonomy): Eukaryota > Metazoa > Arthropoda > Insecta > Phasmatodea > Phasmatidae > Medauroidea > Medauroidea extradentata. The sequence goes on along the minus strand of PNEQ01134524.1, from coordinate 48,418 downwards.
CGCCTAAAGCGATTCTGGAAAACCGTGGAAAATTGAATTCAGATTGGCCGGAGACGGAGATCGAACCCGGGTCCTCCCGAATGCGTGTCCAACGTGTCATCATTGCGCCACCTGGTTCGGTTGCCTATTGAGGATTGGCGAAATCAAGGACGACCAACTTTCTTGTACTGTCTCGAGAAAATTGGAAGTGTGGTGTATTCACCCTAATGACTACCATGTATTCTCATATAATACGGCGGGGGAAACAATTATACAGCGAACACTCATTAAATCACGTCTTTACATGCAACAAAACCAAACAGGAATTCAATGCAAGTTACAAGAAGTACATCTGCCATCACACAATAATGAACAATTCCACACAAACTGTTCACTCATATTGCCAACCTTGGTGCATCACAGGAAGAAGGAACACAGCAGATCAGGAATTCAAATTTATCCAAACAGTAATTCGGTGGGAAAAATTAATGTTTCCTGGATCATATTCTGTGTTTAGTCTTAGTCATATCAGACGTGTTAAAGAACAGTTGCCATGACTGCACAAGGAGGGAAATTTGCAGTTCAGTTCTTTTTTGCAGAACTGAAAGATTTTTAAAATCATTGACGAACCACTTCTTGTCAAGCCACGGGTACCTCAAGGGTCGTGAATCTAAAGGATAGAGGTTTCCGAGAGCGACTAGTTATGTGAGACTGGAAGCTTCATCTTCTGACCAACTTCCTGGCTTTGGCTAGATTTTCACTGCCCTGATTAAGCATGACTCAGTCCTTATCCCGGCAGACAGGTGGTGGGAGTGAGGGTAGGCCCGCGCGTTGTTCAGCTCTAAAGGGGGTGATGGCCTGTAATCTCCGCGCGTCTGCACGACGATAAATCGTGTCGTCGGCGGGCGCTACCGAGACGAGAGACAGTTTGACGGCTGGCGTAATTCACAGTACGCTTCTCCCAGGCTCGTGGTGCTGGGAATGACAGTGCGGGGGGCTGAGGGAGGGGAGAGGTGATAAAGACCCGAAGGCCGCCGGCATACTGACGAGGGACGGAAGAAGCTGGACTGCGGTCGCCTCGTACTGCTTGGTATTCTTCGGCTGGTTGACGATGGAGGCGGCGGCACAGATGGTCAGCCAGGTGCAGTCCACGTGGAGATTGACAGTTGGGAGCACGCGCCTCGCAGCTGCCTCATCTGGGGCGTGAAGACTCGCACCCTCCTGGAATCTCAACACCTGGACCCACCTCTGTCAACTTGCAGAGACCTTGAGGTCTGGGTATTATAACAAGCGAATAGATCCATGAATTTGTCAAGAAAAGATTTATTGTAGCATTTTGATTCAATACCTTACCTGCAAATCGGCAGCTCTGCTTCATGGTGGGGGCCGCGGTGGCCGAATGGTCAGCCCATTCGCCTCCCACCAAGGCGATTCTGGTTCGATTCCCGGCGGGATTGATCCCCGGATTTTCGCATGTGGGAATCGTGCCGGATGACCCCGTTGGTTTATCTCGGTGATCTCCCGTTTCCCCGCCCTTTCAATCTGGTACTGGACCAAACCCACCTCATGTCACCCCTCGCCTGCGCTAAAGATATCGAAGTTAAGCGCTGACCGAAATCTCTCGCTCACTCTCTGCGTCATGGTTATATGTGGAGTGCCTTTGATGAGACACGTATGGTGCCATACATCTGAGATTTTCCAGTAGAACTCCAAAACTGCCCACGAAGCCGAGCTGCAGATGTGCGCATAAGACATTGATACCAAATGGTGTAAAAATCTTATATCCGCAAATCCGTGGCTCTATGGTTGAGAACAATTTAGTGGCAAAGTGTTGCAAGATGACAATTTATATTAACAGTGTGGCAACATTGCTCTGTAGTTAGTATCTTCTTGCGTTCCACAGTGATCCCGCTTATCTTACTTCTAGTGTTTTGACCTGCATGTTTTAAGTTGCAAGTTAAAATCCCGAGCAGCCCAAACATCATTCTACGTAAACTTGACGTAACACACATAAAGTAATACCAGGACGTTAAGCACAAGATGGAACGTTCTGCGTGCAGAGTTGCCACATTGTGCACGTAAAACGGCGTACAATATTTGGCCACTTACGTTTTCGTCTCCAATTTAGCGCAGGATATGCGTTGTGTGCTTATTATGCGCTTATTTCTGGATATTCTGTATGTACTTCGAGTTTGCTGCATGTGCGGCTGTTTCGCTTCTATATACTCGGTTGTTCTGTGCCTGCGAGTTGTCGGTCGGTTGCTGCCGCCACCTGCCGAACTCGAGAAGTGACGTCCACCGCAACCCCTCCCCTACTTCCTCTGACTTGACGGGGTACATCCCTCGGTCACGTGCGCGGCATACCCCGATGTTGCCCCTAAAACACTACCGGACACCTGCCGACGATCCGCCGCCACAACTTGCCGCATTAGAAAGTCATCTTGCAGCCGTAAGTAATTCACAGGAAGTCCTCCACACTTAACCTTCACACCATCCCCGATCTTACAGCGTTTACGCAATTAAACACTTCAAGCACTAAGACCTAATGTGACTGCCCGCAGAGCTTCGACCGACGCTAGCTTACTCGTAAAGTATTCTATGTACGTGTTTAATGTCTGCTAAGTTAAAACATCCAAAGAACGTTGCGCGCGTGTGTCTTTTTAGGTCCTCTAGCTTATTTACTCGCAGCCGAAAATGGACGTCTTTTTTAGGCACGAATTTTTAAAACGGCATAAGTGGACACAACAAACCTTTATCTTAAATATTAGGTCGTAAAAGTATAGGATCACCACTGAGTCACTCACAGAGGCGAGTTATGGGCGAGGAGACTGAGGCCAGTTCGTAGACTTACGCCTAGAGGCTAGGGTGAGTCGTAATGCGTGTATTTTGTCGCCCTTATTACCTCTTTGCTCATCTTGGATTAGAAAATGCCAAATGCGCATAGCAGGGGCCCTTAAGGCCATGATCTTTCATTTATTTCAAACAATTGCAAATAACTCGAATATTTTTTTAACCAAATGTTTTGAAACAATTTGAGGCCGTGTACAGCCAAACGATACACAATTTTACCAGAGCGTTTTTTAAAATAATGTACCGTTTGCTAGAAAAAAAATTGCTTCATTTTGGCTTATTTTGACAACAAAATATGTAAAATTTCAGGGGCAAAAATTAAAAAATTCGTTTGGTGTATTGCAACGTAAAAATTCAGATACAAAGAATGATATATAACTGTTGAAACTGTAGGACTGAAATTTTGATATATGTATTAATTTGCGTTAAAAAAAATTCTATACCACTGCAAAACTGAAGTGCGAGGCCTTAAATGTGTTGCAGCGAGTTAAGGCTATTCTTTTTTTGACGAAACTATTTAACACGCATTTTATTCGTATACCTGCGAAAAGAACACACACTTCAAACTATGTCTCTACGGTTTTAAAAATTCCGCATGTTTATCAGAAACAGGGTTTTCGGGCCTCACAAAATGGCCAAGTTTGGGTTTACCAGACTGCCGTATCTGGAAAAATAACAACCGTTTACGAGAAACACAGCTGTAGGGACAAGCGTTAGACTTTGGACAATGCTGCACACAAATAAAATAATGCGGGTCACCGCTTAAAGTCTCATAGGAAAAAGGATAATAGTGAAACACTGCACGCGAGCTGAGTAGTTGACGCGGAGAGACGATACTGCATTACATATGTCGGTTGCGGCACTCTTTCCGCTCCTGCCTCGCGTACACACAAAAGCATCCTCCTAGTGAGGTCCCTTAAGTGCGCTGCCTACCCTAGAAACCTAAAGAGTGCATAGACATGGATTTACATGTTCTATTAGGTGGAGCTAAGTCAACTCTACACAGACTACATGCTACCATTGACTTTTTGCTCATATCGGTACGTCCTACATTACTAAACTATCTTTGAGGCTGGTTATTTAACACCCTGGAATCTGTACGCAAACAAGTGTTTCCATTCAAGTAATCAAAAACACCAACTTTTATATATTTATACATAAATAAATATAGGCCCTACGTAGGCTATATGTATCCAAAAACAAACGCACAACACGCGAATCCTGGGTTAAATTCACGACAGTGTCAATGGCCAAATTATGTACGATGACACTTTCCATGAATAATGTGGCAACGTAGCACTGTAGTTAGTCCCTTTTGCGCTCCCACAGATATCTTACTTATCTTACAACTGCTGTTCTGACCTGTATACTTTGGGTACAGGCTCAAATCCCGAGCAGTCCAAACATGATTCTACGTTAACTTGACGTAAGATACATTAAATTATACCTGGACGTGGAGATCAAGGGAGGACTTTCTCCATGCAGTGTTGCCACATTGTGCAAGTAAAATGTCGTACAACATTTTGCAATTTACATTTACGACTTCAGTTTAGTCCAGGATTCGCATGGTGTGCTTATCGCAAAAAGGGGTTTCTGTCTGAAAAAATATCGCAAGAAACAACTATGTCCCATATGGTATGATTTAACATGTGAATAACTGTTATTGATCACGTCAAGGAGTAGAACAATTTAATATTTCTGTTATGTTTGTTAATTTCCAAGTGTACACAATTCAATTGTTAAATGTTTACTGCTTAAGTTCTATCCTGTTGTGTAAGCAGAAGGGTGAAACATTTTTTTTGTGTTCTGTTTTGCTTTCGTGTGTGTGAACCCCATTACGGATGCTTTAAAAGGAAATATGTAACTATTCCTAAAATAAATGTCACAGCGATGCGCAGGTGGAAAAATCTTTCTTTTTTTTTTTTTCCCCGGAGTCAGCTACAATGCATGCTGGGATAAAAGTGCGAGGCAAAATTGATGTTCCAGCTGAAAACCCGCCGACATGACTCACTCACACGAAAATACTGTTCGACCCCGCCGGTAATCGACCCAGATCCCATTGGCGGAAATGCGCCAACCACAGCCGCTATATTAAACAGCATTTCTCTTATCGGGCACCCTGATTCAGCTTTAAGAGTGAAGGACTGCCGCAATCGAAATTTAATGTATGTTTATCCCTGTCTGAAGGTAAATTCTTCCATCTGAAGAACAAGTGAACGCCGTTGGTAGTAGTTAGAGGTGGGGTTTGGAGAGGGGGAGGGGGTTAAACTCAGCCTGCCAGTGAAGATCCTTCCAGTCAGCACTTCATTCGCTTCAGCTCCCCCGCTGATGGCGAGCAAATTGCACGGCACTTGATCTCCTGCCTGTGTGAAACTCCTCAGAAACCCCAGGACCGGGAAGGTTTATTAAGAAGACCGTAGGAGGCAGTGCAGTTTATAACTCCGAAAGAGAGAGAGAGAAAAAGAGAGTGAGACTCACCGTCCTCTGTGCTCTGTGTCTATCCTCCCCCAACCCGAGGTCTCCTCCCCTCCCCCCTTCTACAATGTCCCACTTCCCCTCCCCCACCCTACACTCAACCACTCTTGCTTGCCGCTGTGTTTTAATTACGGCATCGCCGTGTCGGAGGGAGCCTCGCCAGTGTTTTGTTTACACGCCTCGGCGCCATGTTGCGACACTGATGGATGAGTGCCGCAGTAGCGCTTCCGAGCGGCAAGTCGGAGAAGCAGCCCTGCTCAAGTACTCAACTGTTAACCACAAGAAAAAAAAATGTTTTGTCTTCCGAGCAGCGGACTGAATTTAACTCTTGATGAACAAGTCAGAAATTTACACTTAAAATGTCTCGAGTTCAAATATGTGAGGAACGGCGGATATTTTCCGGTTACGTAAATTAAATTCTCATGTAAATTTTTTTGTTCGATATTTTTAATGTACCTAGAAACTAGGAAGAGGCGTAATGCGCGTGTTGTGTCGTCGTTAATCGTAAATCTAAAATACGTTCACCCAACCGTCTACCGTAAGTGCAGATATACTCAGATTTTATCGTAAGTCAACATGATTCATGATAAGTAACAAATATAGTGATGGCTGCCTGCGTAATTTCAAATCTCTCGCCCAGTATGTTAGTATATTGCCATTTAGTAGACACTCTTTCTATTTTTATTTATTTTAAGTCTCATAAGCTTCCACCCTACCCCCCCCCCCCCCAACAATGATATTATGGCGGTATCGTTGGGAGAAAAGTGAAAATAAACTGCTGTTGTTTGGTGAAAAACAAACATTCACGCAGGAATGGTTTTACATGTTTTTAAACAGTAGCAACCATCCTATACTACGTAGTTACTGTAATTTTCTATTTTTATACTTCTGATCTCACAAATTAGCATTGTAGGCTGTTAGCTTAGAACTTTTTTTTAAATCTCATCCATGAAATAATATTCACGTAATTAAATTCACAGTAAAGTTTCACTTGCGTACTCTGCAAACGACGCGATGGGGAATAAACCTCTTTAATTAATATGCCATTTAATGTAAGAAAAGCATCTAATTTGGATTTATTTATTTTTTAATATACGCCTATGAATAAAAAATATTGCTTTGGCACCGCGACAATACAAAATATACTGTAGTCTACGCATGTTAATGTCAACTCTGCTAGGTTTGATATCGAATTCGATTTGGATTCTTTTTCCATTTAAACTTTTCTCTGTGGCATACACAGTGTAAATTTAGCGTCTAGCCCACGGCCATAGAGGAACAGGTCTGGACACTGGAGTTGAAAATTGACCCTGTTATGACTGATTGGCGCCACTGGCACTGTGGGGTTGTTTTGACATTGCGCAAATGGGACTACACGGAGCAAACTCGTGTCAGAGCTGCTAGGAGAACTGCTAGCAAGACGCTATACTGCAATGTTAAAACACTTCATTGCTAGTGGCGCTTTCAGTCATAACGGGGTCAGCTCCATATCATTGGTAGATAGGCGAGTGTCCAGACCTGTACTTCTACGACCGTGGTCTAGACAAACAATAAAATTTGTATGGCTGTTGACGACTAAAAAAGTGCTCACTCTACTGTGACTACACTACAAATAAACTTCCTATACCTACAGTTCGGGAAGTTTTAACTCATAAATAGAGACATGCATTTGGTAGCAGACTAAACTTCACTTTCCTATACATAACTGAGCGTAATCTACGATTCATTGGCCTCTCTACCGTGTAAGCATTCTCCGCGGCAAGTCACGACAACATCAGCCAGCGGGAGACGTCGAACAAGCCTATAGTCACTTGGAGTCTAGTCAGCTGTCAGAAAATTACGCGAATTTTGCATGTCTCTACTCATAAACATTATGGGACACTATACTACTTGTGGTTGCAAACTAGAGCCGGTGATTTTTGGTGAAAATAATTATGCACCTTTTTGTATCAATGCATAACGCTCACATCTGCGCCTCTGCTTCGTCGCTCATTTGGTTGTACCAATGAGAATAAAGCTACTGCGACACCACACGCCTGGGATTTGAGGGTAGATCCCCAAGACGTTGACAGTTAACAACAACCAATCACTGACCATGAAGCAGAGCTGCAGGTGTGCACATGAGGCATTGATAGAGATGACAATTTGTGCCAACATACCCTTGAAATCACTGTAGTTTACTACAGCACATTAGATTGGGTGATGTACGTCTGATACAACGTAGTTGTCTGCAGACCAGTAACAGGCATAAAATATTTCAACAGCGGGATTCTTATTGGTTCAATCAAACAAGGCAACAGCTCCAAGTATAAGCGAAATCCAGTAATCTGTACATAAGCTGAACATGCGTTGAAACCCAGCAAACAGTTAAGTTTTCCCGCGATAAACCCATCGTCTCTAGGCATTGAAACAAAATGTCGCATAATTCTTTTCACCAAAAATCACTAGCTGTTAGCTTAGCCTACAAGTCTGGTAAAACCCTTAAAAACTTGACAGTTTTTAAAATGTATAGAATCATTACCATAGATGTACGGGAAAAATTTTACCGTACCAAGTTTTTTTAACACACCTTTAAATCGGTGTTGTAAATTTACAAATAAGTTTTTACAGTGTAGAGTGTACTTAGTTCTGCAACTGTGGTTGGGTTTCAATTTAAAATATTGATCACGTCTCGTGAATAATAATGCACTCGCAACAGCGCGACGTTGATTAATGCGCAGGAGGCCTTGAATCAGGCTAGCGCAGAGTGGCTGGATGCCTCCTCAGACAAAGGGGTGGGAGAGAACACGGGATAAAACACCCCCTATCCAACCCCAACCCTCCTTTCACTTCCCCCTTCGCAGTTTTCCACTTCACTCCCCCCTTTCCCCTTCTCATACCGGGCTTCAAGCCCGGGAGAGGGATGGCAGCCTGGATTAATTACTCAGCCAAGTTAATTAGGCTTAGTCTACCTGCGCGCTACACTCTCATACGACTAGAAAGCGTCCGACCTATCTCTGTCTCTCTCTAACACGTCCCCTTCCCCTATTCCTCTTGTATCTCTTCCCCTCACTACCATCTCTTGTTTGTCCCCCTCCCTTGTCCCTTCCCTCCCTCGACCGTAGACCGTGTTGAAGGTGGATTTAAATTAAAGGTGGTAGGCGTGCGTGCGGGTAGCGACCGCGGTCGCGCGGCATTTCTAATTTATTGTGGTGGCGGACCTGCATTTCGTGGAATTAAATACGTTATGAAGGGAACTTGCAACTTGTTTCGCTCGCCAGGTTCGGGTCACCCCGCCGCCAGCCAAGTTTCTCGAAACTGTTCACGTACTACTCGGCGCAAACATTGCAGAGTAATACTCTTGCCATTCGTTACTTCCCTCTGGAACTGTTCTGTTTTTTTTTTTATTCGTACTTCCTTCCCCACCAACTAAGACTCCAAGATAAAACTTTCAAACCTTTGTGAGCTTGGTTGATTGATTTTTGTATTCTTGGGGACTGGATAGTTATGTGAATTCATTTCAAGACTAACTGAATACAGGCATCCATCACTCCAGCTACGTTTTTAATTGGATTGCGGTCAACCCTATGCCAGTGTGCCGTACACCGGCCCGCCAATGTATTTCGAATGGCCCGCTGTATAAGCTGAAACATTTGCCCTATATTAATCATAAAATATGGGGCAAATATATCTATACTTTAAATATATGTATATTTTAAAATTATTTATCTTACCATGACAAAAATATATTATAATTTGTTAATTGGTAATGCTACTCTTCCAAATACAGTGGAGACTGTGTTAGAACTTCAAAAATATACTGAACAGTTAAGAATGTGCATGTATGTTATCTTCTGCAAAGGTTGTCTTTGTCTGGCAGCATCTAAGTGTGGTGCGGAGTGGAATTAGTGTGCTGACAACCGGACTTAAGTTAAAATTTTGAGCTCATGAAAAGTAGTGAGTGTTAAAATTTTCAATGGTGGCCCATGGCATAATTTGAATCAACTTTTTGGAAATACATCCTAAAAAGTTGGCAGCCTCTGATCTAAGGAAACGCAGAGTTCACGTTAATTACTAACAGAAAACTAAAAGTCAAGCTTCTACCCGTTCTCCTTACGTCGCTATTGGACGACAGTTTCCGGCCTCTCAGCCTAGTGACAATTTGCTGTAGGACAGGCACACACGTAAAAGATTGTGCTAAAATTAAAAACAATCGTAACTTTGTATTTGTACTAAACTCTATTTAACTTTTAGAATTCCAGCAATTAATGAAACATCGTTTTCCACAATACATAAATTATTTGTTGGTTTACGTGTAGGTATACGAATTGGAAAAATTCGCAATTTTTGTATGTTTGTGCAAATCGTAAAACTATCCCCATCACAGTAATGAAATAATTTGTAGAGAAGTTCTGAAACTAACAAATGTTGGTTTTGGTTTTATAAAATAATTATATTTGTATAACGTAACCTATTTCTCAAAAAATGGCATTTAAAATAATAGAAAAATCCTTTGTGTAATAACAAAGGTGTCCAGCAAGTAAGCTCACTGATGTTATTTACAATTTGCATTTTTTAAATTTTTTGAAAGGCAGTTTTTATTATTTGACGAACAGAAAACTTTGAAACTGCCACTTTGGCCTTCCCATTCGCTTCATATATGGCATATAAATTAACCTCCAAAATCTTAAGAGTGTTGAAAAGAAACGCAATATATAATTTTTTTTTTTTTTTTAACTTTTATAGAAGTCAAAACCAATTTTAAACGTATGTGCTCGAATTTGTAGACGACAGTGAGATCTATAAGCAAATTTTGCAATTACTAAAACACGAACGAGTTGGAACCCGATCTTGATCGCTCCGCAGCTTCGACCCGGCCAGTCTTTGCAGAGCGAAGTCGCCCTCCCACTCCAACAACCGGGCTAGCAAACTTGTGCGCGGAAGCTCGGACTTCCTGGCCAAGGGTGGTATTGACCAGTTCGATGCCCGACTGAACCCCACGGCTTGTGGGCAGCGCCACTGCCACGTGACCTTCTCCCCTTTCTACATTCCCGCTGGTTGGTTGCCAGGCAACTGGAGGGATGTGGTTGAGGATGGATGGCACTGGTGACCGACCGAAGCGGCAGACATTCCTGCGCCACAGAATATCAAGGGACGGTTAAATTTCACGTAAAAAAATTACAATATGTTTAGAGATGATGGTTTATCGTGGGAATACTTGACCGTTTGCTGAGTTTCAACGCACGTCCAAATTATGAAAAGATTACTGTATTTCGCTTGTACGTAGCGTTGTTGCCCTATTTGACTAAGGCAATAAGAATCCCGCTATTGTAATATTTGATGCTTATTATTGGTCTGCAGACAGCTACTTTGTGTCAGACGTATATCACCTAATCATACATGTCATAAGAAACTGCAGTGTTTTCAAAGGTACGTTGGTATAAAAAGTTTTCGCGATGTGCCACCATATCTAAATACAGTATAAACTTAAAAACTAAGGCACATTCTATTTTTTTCCGCTTTTGTATCACAGTTTATCAAATATTTCCTGTAAAAACTTTCTAAATAGTAATAGGTAGGGACAGGAAGTTTTCTCGAAAAGAATCCTGCATTATTTTGTTTCAGTGCCTTACGTGCACACATGTAGTTCTGTTACGTGGTCAGTGATTGGATGTTTTAACTGTCAGAGACTTGGGGTCATAGCCGCAAATCACAGACCTGTGGTGTTGCAGTTAATCTCGCCCAGAATGCCAAAGTCAAATGAGTGACTCCTCTGCACGAAAATGCACTACCAATAACCATGAAGCATACAGCTGCAGGTGCGCACGTGAGGTGGGGAAAAATTTTTTCGTGAAAACTTCTGGTCTCTAGTAATGGATAGAGACAAGATTATTTAGCGTATTGGTTCTAGGCCAGGTTGAATGCCAATAATGTATACTTCATTACTCCTTCTGTGATTAGACAACGCCTGTTTTAACCACAGATAAGAGAAGAGTAATGATGGAGCATTAGCAGCCGATACTGAAACCAAGCTGACTTTGTTTATTCAGGTTGCAATATGGTGGAGTGCAATCAGCTGTTCCTGTATATGTATTGAGAAACGAGGTTATGATTGGCCAACCCACAGTCACATTATACTCGTTGTTATGGTAGTAAACAACATTCTTCAAGTTACAAAATGGCGGATGGGGTCCTCCCCCTTCCGTCTCAAGGCTTCATACCCCTCGCTGTAGGACATGCGTTATGCTCCATCTGTATGTTTCTCTAATCTCTGGTTTTAACACATCTTTGACGACTGCAAGCCAGTGATAAATAAGGAAACAAGTCGTGGTGGTAACACGTGTTACGGTTAGAGGTCAATGGATATTTGACTTTGGCCAGTGTATGTATAGGTCTGAGAAGTCTAGGCTGTTGCCAGATTAATACGCGAAATTCTCGTGCCTCTAGTAATGGAAGTAACGAAAATCTTTGCGCGAGAGGTTTACGGATTTTAAAATTATTTTCGAATGAAAACGCGAGTATTTTTGAAATTCCTACCGCATAGTGTTTTACAAATAAACATCCGCTGATAAATTATCTACAGGGCAAAAAAAATTCATAGAATTTTGATGAGTAGTTCAAATTTTATTGACGATTGATAGAGACATGCAAAATTCGCATTATCATTTGGTAGCAGCCTAAGCTTCACTTTCCTATTCATGACAGAGCAAAATCTGTTATTCAATTGGTCACGAACTTTTACGTGTTGTCAGTTACGTGTGTTACGTCTTTATAGAGATTGGCCTCTCTGCCGTGTAAGCATTCTCCGCGGCAAGTCACAATATCGGCCAGCGGGAGACGTCAGACGAGCCTATAGTCACTTGGAGTCTAGTCAGCTGTCAGAAAATAACGTGAATTTTACATGTCTCTAACGATTGAGTATTCCAGTCCTCCACTTGACATCGTACCTTTCCGTATCCCTTAACTATGCTTAGGAACACTGATTTGTCGCGGAAAATGTTGATTGCTTGCTAGGTTAATATCCATATCAGACGTTTACATATCATTTGATATTTGCATGTCCCATCTGACTGGGTCAATAAATGTGGTGCCCGCTACTAAACATATGTGATTCGTAGAGAGGATGATATATCGCGAAAATGTTACAACACATATGATTAGATGATATACGTCTGACACAACGTAGCTGTCTGCAAACCAATCACAGGCGTCAAATATTACAACAACGGGATTCTTATTGGCTCAGTCAAATAGGGCACCAGCTCCACATAAAAGCGAAAGACAGTCATCTTCTGGTAAACTGAACGTGCGCTGAAACAGAACAAACAAGTCAAATTTTCCCGCGATAAATCATCCTCTCTAGTGATTCGTCTTTCAACATACCATGCCCACAATGAAATAGCCATGCAATGAAATTTTGCATGATTACATTTTAGTGCTGATTCACTGAAACATGCAGTTGGATGCCCTTCGGAGTAGGGAAACTGCGACAACCTTCGATTAAAGATTTATTTTCATTATTACATGTACGATGGCCTGGTTTCTCCTCTGCGCGCTTGCCTGTTCTGTGCGCGGCGCGTGACGTCGCATTTGACGGCGTGTGACGCGCTCGGCTAGCAGAACACGGGTTGGGGCCGGCAGGCCAGGTTAATTGTAAGATACGGGGGCCGTCAGGGCGGGAAGGGTTAGTTGTGTGTGTTTGGTCGATGGGGAGGGGCGAGAAGGTGTCAAGGGGGTGCGAGAGGGGATGACCTTTATTAACCGGCGCGTGGCCCCGTCGGGCAATTGCAGCGCGCCTGTGGGAGCTGCCATCCATCATGGCGGCTGCGCACGCACCCCCTTCAACCCTTCCCTAGTAGCGTGCCGTCGCCGAGCGTTGATTGGCCCGCGGCTGGATCACGTGATTTATCGCGCGCGACGGTTCAAATCGGCCGGCGGGACGGGGAGGCGAGGCAGTGATTTGCTACTCGGCCGCCGCAGACCAAGAGATGAGGACTTCCAGCAGGGAAGTGGTCATTTGTTTACGTTTGGAATTTTATTCAAACACTGCGATGTTGTTATTAAAATTTTAATGAACGGCTTGTACTGAAGTCATTCCTTTTAAACAGAAACTCAGGCCGAGAAAATATACCAACATCCAAAGAGCTTTATGAAAGAAATAGAGAATCGGACGAAATTCATAAAAGTAAAACGGACATCTCACTCAAGAAATAGCGAGTGTACAGAAGGCTAGTTGGTTTAAACACATAATATAGGCACAGAATATTTAGGATTACAGAAGTGAAATATCCGGTAGGCCAGCGAACTCAGTCACACACGCCAGCAACATGGCGGAAACAACTACTGCCAATCAGCGTGAGGCAGCTGCTCTGATAATCGGCAGCCAGGCCAATAGGAAACCTGCCGTAACATACAGGAGCCAAACATACACGGGGCTGGCATCAACAGTCTAGGGCAGCCAATAAGCGGCGAAGTTCACCAATATCATATGAGCCGCCACGTCATTTCGCGTCTGTGTTATTTATTATTTAGTCTGTGGTATAGGTCAGTGAATTAGTGAAGCATGAATTATGTATTCGTATATATAAGCGACGGTATATTCTGTTTCGCATAACTTCAAGAAAATTTGACAGTTACTTATGGGCAGTAACTAGGACAACTAACTTTTCGAGAAAATAATTTTGCTCTGGTTTGTTTCTGTGCGTTACGTGCACATCTGCAGCTCTGTTTCATAAGCTTGTCTCTAAAATATCGTCTGTCATTTGACTGTGCCAACTACAATATGATCACTAGGGCCCGGTAGTTTTCGCGAAAAGATTTTTGCCCCACTTTGTTTCAGCGTCTTACGTTTACACCTGCAGCTCAACTTCATGATTATTGGCAGGGTGTTTTCGTGCAGGGTTTTTATTAATTTGACTTTGCCAATCAGTACATGGGTAACTGTGACACAACACGTCTGTGATTTGCGGGTTTAACCTTCAGACGGTGTGTGTTTCGGCATCCAATCATTGACCACAAAGCAGAGATGCAGGTGTGCACGTAAGACACTGAAACAAAGTGGTGCAAAAATCTTTTCGCGAAAACTACCGGGCCCTAATGATCACTGTGACACCATACGCCTGTGATTTGCGGTTATAACCCCAAAGACAGTGGGAGTTAAAACTTCCAATCACTATGTATTAAGCAGAACTTCAAAGATGCACGTAAGGCACACAAACAAACAGAAGCAAAATTAGTTTGTTTCAGTACCTCAAGTGCACACCTGCTGCACAGCTTCATTGTTAGTGATTGGCTGTTTTTTTTCTTTTACGATTCTTAACGTTGTACTGCGAACCGCAGACGTGTGGTATCGCAGCAAACTTATTCTGATTGGTACGGTCAAATTAAGAACGTCTTCCCATACACACTGCCAATTATCAACGAAACAATACTGGAGGTGCACGTAAGGCATTGAAACGTGTAGTTGTAGAAATGTTTTCGCAAAAATCAGGGGTCCCTTATTATTATTATTATCATAATTATACACGTATATACCGCTAAAGGACCACGCGAAGCGTCTACTTGATGGGAGATTTTCTCAGGCGCTACAGAATTTTATTATTATTATTATTATTACAGGGGCCGCGGTGGCCGAATTATCAGATCATTCGCCTCCGAGCAAGGCGATCCGGGTTCGATTCCCGGCGGGATCAGTCCTCGGATTTTCGCTTGTGGGAATCGTGTCGGACGATGCCGTTGGTCAGCGGGTTTTCTCGGGGATCTCCCAATTTCCCCGTCCCCCCATGACTTGAACGGAGTTGTTGTTATTATTATTATCATTTTTATTATTATCTGAAATCTGAGAGCATATGTATAATCATCGCAAACTAGACTGTACTATCCTTCGTAGAACGGCGCTCTTCCTTCGCCGGCTGAACTGCGTAGGAAAGATACGCTGGCGTGTACAGCGCCGTCCATAAATAACATGGCGCGACTTATCCGCGATCGCGTAACACGGCGACCGAACGGTCCGAACAAGCGGCGATAGCCTCCACATGAGCCTGGCACCAGGTTCGCGTGCGCGGTTGCCGTTCCCTTGCCCTGGGCGGGTGCGATAATTCCCCCCCGTGGATCCCACGACCCGCACGCTAGATTGCGATATCGTATGCATCTGCTCGACTCCCGGGCGTGTGTACGTCCTCCGCATGGGCCGAAGTGGTACTCTCAATACCGGGAGCTTTTGTCGTTGAAATCATTCACGTCGGGAGTGCTGTTTCATATTATTAGCAGAGACCTTCGCGTTTTCTTTAAGGAACAAGATATAACTCCAACTACTATAAGTTCATGTTTTTTCCGTAATTGGAAGAGAGAGGAAAAATTCGCGGGTTCCCTGACATGTAGGCAACCCTCCGAGATTATAGGTTTACTGAAGTACACAACAACTGATCGTTGGCAGGTCGCTGACATAGTGATATAGCAGAGATAGGAAATTTCGCGAAAATATTTTTGCACCACTTTGTTTCAGTGCCTTACGTGCGCTCCTGCATCTCTGCTTTGTGGTCAGTGATCGGATGCCTTAACATCCAACGTGTGGAGCATAGGCGTCATTTAAGGGGGAGCAGGGAGGGGGCAAATGCCCCCCTCCTGGATTTAGAATTTTAAGTGTATAAAATTAATTTTTTTGTATTTTGTCATTTAAACAATACTAACTTAAGCACATAAAACTGAAGTTTTATTTTTAAAGTTTCTAATTTATGCATGCATAATTAATAAAAAAGATGCAACATGGTCACTGTCGCCGAAAAAAAAAAATCTTGCGCCTCCCCCAAGAAAAACTTGACATGTCGCCCCTGGTGTGGAAGTTAAACCCGCATATTACAGACGTGATGTGTGGCAGTTATTCGTGTACTGATTGGCCCAGTCAAATGAATAACGACTCTGCACAAAAACACTTCGACAATAACCACGAAGTTAAGCTGAAGTTGTGCACGTAAGGCACTGAAACCAAGTGGGGCAAAAATCTTTTTACCGAAATTGCTGTCCCTAGATATGAGCCTTCAGTTAGTTATGTTGTTGTTACCAGCTCAGCGACTTCCAGGAACTGTCACAATAGTCGAGAACCAATCTCGAAAGTAACACTAACTTATAGTAGTTGCAATTATAGCTTGTTCCCCAAAAGAAAATGCCAGTTTTTCAGGTCAATAGCAATTGATAGAGACCTAAAAAATTCGCGTTTTAGTTTGGGTGCAAGCTAGACTTCAAACACCTGTAAATTCGTGCTTATTTCACAATTGGGCTTAGACTAATTTGACACCTCCTGGAGGACACTGAGCCAATAATAGAGAAGTAACTGAAAGCTGGCGCAGTCATGTGGTATGACTGTCAGCGAACAGCCAATGATGAGCTACTGTATGCTTGAATATATACATACATTCTTGGAGGCTAGCCTACATGTCAATGAACCCGCGAATTTTGCTGTCTCTTATTATTAGAGATAATGGAATATCACGAAGAATTTACTTACGAACATACTCTTGAAAATGCTGTTGTTTCTTGCAACATGTACAACTGGGTGATGTACGTCTGACACAACGTCGCTGTCTGCAGACCAATAACTAGAGACCTGGAGAATTCGTGTTTTCTTTTACACGCAAGCTGGAGTTCCAGCACCTATAGGTCTGTATCACGCTCACACTTGGCCGTTGACTTACTCGACACTTCCTGGAAGTAGCTGAGCCAATTATAAAACTATATTTGAATACAGGCCCATTTTACTGTGTCGGCGAGCAGCTAATAAACAGCTGCTGTCTGCACGATTTCACAAATATTCTTTGAGGCTATCCTACAGGTCATTGAACCCGCGAATTTTTCAGGTCTCTACCAATAACAGACATAGAATATTACAATAGCGGGGTTTTTATTGGCTCAGTCAAATAGGGCGACAGTTCTACGTACAAGCGAAAGCCTATTATCTTTTCATAAGCTGAACGTACGTTTAAACCTAGCAAACAGTCAAGTTTTCCCGCGATAAACCATCATATCTAATAATTAGTAGAGGCCGGAAAATTTCGCTGATTCAATGACCTACAGGCTAGAGTCCATTGTATTGCGCATATTCAAGGCCCGTCTATTCGTTCATTGTCCGCTGTTGCACTGAGTAGCATAGACAAATAGTGAATTTTAACATGCAGGTCACTGAATCCGCGAAATTTTCCGGCCCCTAATAATTAGGGAACTGTAAGCTCGTGTCTCTTTCGTAATTGGCCCTGGACTTATTTGTCACCTCCTGTAGATCGCTAAGCCGATGAGCAGCTGCTGTCTATTTGAGTACACATGTATTCATGTATACAGGGCAGTGAACTCACGAATATTTCCTCTCTCTAATTATAGACGTACGAAAAAGTTTTAGTTTCGTAAACGTTCCTAGTGACTACGTTAGCCTACGATAGAAAATTTCAGCATGCATAGAATTCCCATAACGACGTAGCCAAATCGAAACTCACATGTTATAGCAGAGTCCACACAACGAAAACTGACAGACAAATAATTTAGACAGTAAATTGATGTCACAAGCTATATAAGGAAAGTTTGGAAAAACCTTTTTGCAAGTTTTTTTTAATTACTTAATAATGGAGATGAGTCAAAATCTCCTATCCGCTTGTTTAAGAACTATATCCAACTCCCTGCTCGTCCCTGCCACGACAAAGTTAAGAAGAGTTGTTATCTATTATTTCATGATCTAAATTAATCAATAACGTTCGGCCATAAGTTTCTCGCTAACATCCAGACATTTTCTTTTACTAACACGCCTAAGATACATACTCGTACTTTTGACAGCACAATATTTATGAACGGTGTATCCGTCGGGCTGTAAATATGAGTGAATTCCTGTAGCGACAGCTCACACTTAAGAGTCCGCTTTCACGTCACACGATTGGGTATCAGATTATCTTACTTGGTCTGGCACCATCTGGACTGATAATAAATCCTACCGGATAAGAGTAAGAGAATAAGAGAGACTTCACATTAGAGCAGCCGTCACTAAGCAAATGGAGTAGACTTAGGTGCTAAAGGATTACGAAGTCTAGTACTGATCACTTGACATTTATGCGTTACTATAAATTACTGCACATTCTGCCACGCAGAGTATCTAGCCATATTTGAAAATTATCATGACCACTGCGCGTTTTGGAAGTCGTTCGACTACACCATTGATTAAAATGTAAAGCCCTTAGCTATTCACGAATATTGCCATCCTGCGGACAGTTAGAAGTTGTTAATTTTCTTGTCAGTAAAATGTGCACCTTACTGTAAGCTTAATTTTTGTATTTGTTTATTTTTATATTTCTTTTTTTGCCCTCTTTAGGCTTTTCAGCGGAACTACGCCTTCTAATATACACGGTGATCACTTTAAACTTACTACGTATAAACCTTTTAACTAATGTTTTTGAATTCGCCATGTTTGCAAGACATCGAGTATTGGAGGTTTCATTCCTTTTACTTCTATAAACAGTACTAAGAGCTGGACAGTGTTTTTTAATGGTTCATGAACCGAATGTTAAACCAGCCGTGAGAAACATTCGAAGCGAAACACTTTTACGCTCAAATCGTGAGTGGAGATCGAAGAAATGATGACCTTTTACTTGCTATCGCGTAACCAACAACTAGCAATTAAATGAGGAAACAAACGTCACACATTTGAGGTTGAGGTAAACACGTATAAACATAAAATGAGAAAATTAATTAATTAGTTTTGCTCTTCGTATAGTAAAGTGCACTAATTATTTTGATATGAATGTATCTTATGAATATTTACGTGTTTCCTTTTTTAAATATTTGTAAGTCAACTTGTTCCACCTACCGACACCACAAATAGCTTGTGCCTGGAAAATCGCGAAAAAATGTAAAATAGTCTCCAATAAACTGTATTATATTAACCGTGACACTTATGAACAGATTTTGGACAAATCACACACGCTGAGTGTCCAAGTTGTGCAGTTCTAACTGGGCCTGTTGTCATGAAAAAAAATGCTACAAATAATCGATAGCCAATGTTGATACAAAACATACAGTGTTACATACATCGCGTTGGAGCCTAGGAAACAGTTAACTATTCCCGCGATTTTCCAGTGTCTATATTTATGCCATGTACGTTTTTTCCTTATATCGCCTTCTCCACTAATAACGATTTATACTAATATACATTTACGAACAAGTAGTTAGCATCTTAATAACAAAAACAAGTTGCCGAAGGTTTGCAGTAGCATCCATTTAAAAAACGCACCATGATTCTAGTGTACTCGGTCTGACGTCAGCAGACGAGTGAGTACATAGATTACTATAGTTCAAGTAGGCTATCTATAACTGTTAATTTACCAGAATTTTACTAGGATAATTACTTATTAAAAACTGCAGACCCCATTAGTCCCCTTATATCGCAGCAAAAGAAAAAATAAATAAATTGTACATTTACAAGAAAATCTTGTAAACTTTTATCAGAACATTATCTGTCAGGTAATAAAAGTAAGATGTCATAAACATTTTAAAGTGGTTACAAATATCGTGGGCACCTTTGGGAACTAGTAAAATAAATGTTAATTAGCAAAATTTTCGATTTAAAATAAAATAAACCAAGGAGATCTGTCACATTTTACAAAACATTTCGTACATTTACAAAAAAATTTAGAAAACTAGTTTGCAAATATATTTTCCTAAAACTGCAAACAATTGTTGTAAAATTAACCTAATATTACTGTAAATATATAAAATTAGTTTGAAGATTTTTACATAAATGTTTGTAAATATACAAATAAATTTGTAAAAGTACAAGTTTTTTTGTAAATTTTACAAAATAATTTTTTTGTTGTGTTACAAATAACTTTTTTGGAAACTGGTTTCCAAATAACCTTTTTGTTTACGTACAATTTTTTTTTTTACTGTGAGAGACAACATGATAAAATAAAGTAAATCGGTGACCTAAACTGTAACAGGCAGATTTCAATAAATCAGTGAATAAGGATTGGATGTAACTTTAAGTATAAAGAAAGCGTAATTTAACTAGAATTGGGAAATCAATGTAAATTTGACAAGTGACAGAAGTATGTGCGATAACCGTGAACGCAGTATAATTCTTGGAATTTGTAGCAAAGAAATTATTTGGTTAGTCGACGCTATTCGCTTTTTGGTATGAACTATTTAATACTTCACTACTCCACCTAACTGGATACTGTAAACAAAACGGAAGCTTTTTTTATATGTGGCTAAGCGAGAATTATATTGCAAGTTAATTCCTGCAGCGTTATATTTTCACGCTGTATTCAAGTACATGTGAAGTGATAATAAAAATACACGTACACTATAAAATACTTTCTAATTTTTACTTTAAGAATCATGTGAATAATTTGTCGAATCATTTTAGAGAAATATGCCAGCTACAAGAAAAATATAGCAAATCTTTGAATAAGGAATAGTTGGGTTTATTTTAAAGTGAATTATGTCAAAACTTATTAACGCAGTATTTAACTGATACATGATCAACTTAAGTGTCCGTGACACTAATCGTGCCGTTTTTCCTTAATTTCTTTCTGACTCATATTTTGACGAGATTTGTTATAAAATAGATATTACTAGAGAAAAATAAGTATCTTACTTTTCTTTGGGCACATTGCATATGAAATATTAAAACGTAGTTATGAAATAATTATTATAAGGCCTTATATAAAATTTTGGTAACTATATTGTTATTAGGCTAAAAATCTCGTAGTACCAATTTAGCCTAATAATACGCAACATACCATGAAATATAATATTTATAAATTATTAAGAGACATTGCTGGTAACAATAAACACCATTCACTTGCTATAAAAAAGAAAAAATTCAACAAAAGATGTGAATCAACACACCTCATAAAATGTTCTGCAATTTTAGAAAAAAATACTAACACGACAAAAAATACTGTAACATTTACTACAAAACTGTTGTTGCTTTGTATATGTACGTCGAAATTTAAGTGATATATTTACTATTTTCTTGAGGAAATAGTTCTTATAAGTATTTCTTTATGGTCAAACGATTTTTACAGCGTGTTCTTCGTTTAGTTCGCTGATAGATTATGCACCTATAGTCACTGTTAACGTTGTGCGTGTTCTGCAATTCAACCTGCATATTTCTAACACATCCCGCATGGCTTGGAACAGAACATTGATATTTAAAGCGCAACAGTCTTGATTCCGTGAGCAAAGTCCGGTGAACAAACGAAAGTCCTCTGCCCGAGTATGTTTAGGACTTCGAACTACAATCTGCTGGTCACTGAAACCTAGCGATTTTCTGGTTTCTCACTACACATCGAGAACGAAATCCGAACTTCTGTGGCAACTTACGGTTTCGACACAAAAGCATTCCACCGGTGAACCTAGACATTCCAGCACGAGATTCTTATCTCCCGATAGAATGCTGCTTTTATACCGGCCTGAATAGTTTCAAGTTTTTTTTGTCTTTATCCCGAGGATCTCTCTGATGTGTTTATGTGTTGGTATTCAAACAAATATTTGCTTAAAACAAATGCAGTAGGAAATGAAGTAGAAAGGTTTACATTTTAAATTGAGACTTCTTTTTAACAAGATAATTATATTTCTTTTTAAAATAGTCCTTGAAGAGGAAGTTTATTCGCGAGCGTCATAATTACTTTTAGTCTTTCTCGTCATAGTCGTTTATATGACATTTCTAAACTTATTCCTGTACAGTTATTTAACCCACTTGCATACAGTGTTTTACACCGGATATACTTACGTCACCAGTGATATTTGCTATTATTTTGGGAGAAATAGAGACATAAGCATGTTATTAACGACACTCAAAATACTATACAAGACAGTCCCACCTAATATAGTTTAACGTGCAAATCTCTACAACGAAAAAAAAAATATTATTCATCACCACAACATATTTTGTCATTGTGAACCTTACTAATTTTTTGTGGACATTTCGGTGAGGTACCTATATATCAACAAACATTTTGCGGCCACCAAAAAAACTTTTTTTTTTGTGTGTATCCTTGCTCTAACCTGGCTCTCGGGTAGGTAAAGCGCCAAAAACGGCTAGCAGCCTATCAGGTAGTCTATTTAGCCTACCAAGTAGCCTATTTATGGAGTTGCGTCAGTTTAAAAATTAATTTCTTTTGCTATTTTGTGCAACCACAAGATGATGTTACTAACAAGTGAAGTAAATTTTGTGGTTATAGAAGCAGTTTGAAGTGTTTGCTGTTTCCGTAGATAAATGTATTGTGAACAAGTCGGACAGTTTTGCGTCAAAAGGAACAGGCGTTACACCACATCATCGTTCATAGTTCTCTGATCTTGTGAATTTTGACAATTAAGATATACTCGTACCATTTTAAAATAATAACAAGGTTCACGGTACCAGAAATCTGGCAGGCCTACGTTTGGCAACACTGCCGAAAAGATGAAAAGAATCTGGCTGAAAGACGGGATGGATGTTTAGGCAAAACCCAAAAATGACAAGTATGTTCCTTTGTCAGTCTCTCGCGCGGCAATTTCGCTGAACATGTTAGCTTGAGACGTTTCATTTTCACTCAGGTCCTTATTTCTCTCATCTGCGCTCGCAGACATGATCGTGCGCGGTCTCAATAATATTCGCACACTCGTTTCTTCGTTTAACAGCAACGACGCTTCACTTATTTTTGCTTCTCTTAACCCAGTAGGACAAACCCTCCCCCCGCTCCTCCAGCAGCAGTATAATGTGTCCGAAAAATCAATCCTGTAAGTACATTTTCTAACTAGTTGTTCTTTTAAATAAATATACGATAGTGCCATCTGCTGAATAATGATGTACAGGAATTCATCATGAACTAATGCAAATGTTTAGCATAACTATTCAACAAAAAATATCGCAACATCAAATCCTTGATTCTTTGAATGGTAGATTTTCAATTAAGTTTGTTTTGATGTTATTGTTGTTTTCATAAACATTTTAATTTTTATTCTCAAAATAATTAAGGGAATAGATTGTCAATGATTGAATTTTTTTGTTTATATATGTATATGTGTGTATGTATGTGTGCGTGTATGTATGTGTGTATATATTCTATATGTGCATAAGTGTTTTGCCGTATTCCTACAAAATGAGTCACAAAAAACACAAATCGTAATTAAGAGACAAAGGATAAAATTACCGACAGAATATAATCATTGGAGTGAAAGGAATTTGTTAAATTATCAAATATTCTCCATGTTAAATAGAAATATCAATTTATGGTAACTGATTATACATTCCTGTTATTTTCTATTTACTGTTCAATATATTTAGTAGCGTATAGAAACCAATGACTGCAAAGCATAAATAAAACTGTTACTAAGTTAGTACTTCCAAGATTTTACATCGGATAAAGCACAATTCAGCGCTTATACGCGTGCCAATTATTTTTATCAATGACCCAGTGATCTCAGAAAAGTTATCTTTAACCCAGACAAATTGTTTTTAATGAAGTAGCCTACAACTTACTGCAGTGTAAACCTTTTATCATTTAAATTCCTTTGTACTTTTTTTTTTAAATCTGAAAACCATGGCAATTTTTTAAAAAATACAGAGGGACTTTGTTGTGTGTTTTTAAATTATTTAGCATATGGCCCATAGTGTCCAATGTTGGTGTAAATTATTTTATTCTAGTAAGTAAGTTGGCTTTCGTTATTTCTGTGTTCCCGAAACTTGCAATTAATGTTGGCTTTGGCATGCCGGTATGATAAAAGTATGAGAGCTAAAAAAGTGGCAAATGTAGGCACATGTAACGTCTATAAAACGAATGCTATGTCCTATTATGATTGCAAATAAAAAAAAACTTTCTTGTTCACATGAAGAAATAATATTAATTACATCAAATTCCAAAAATAATTGTTTGATCTGTTTTATCTTTGTCCGGTGTTGTTACGGCGAATGTGCAGTAAGTATTGTTTATTGTTAGTGCGGAATTTTATGAATACAGTTAAATTAAATGCAGATGTATAAGATAAATCTTTAGAGTTGCTCTTTTCCATAGGAAAAGACTTAAAGTTAATAGGTAGATATAAATTATTAATTTCAGCGTATAACTTAGAAACAATACGTGAAATTGAGTAGTAATTCTTAATCCTAAATTTGCCATAATTACGACTTTTAATGAGTATTCCAATTCGTTAGTTGTATTTCATTATAGTGGCTTCATAGTTAGAATAATCCCTTTGGCCTACTGTCCTATAACCAGCATCTTCGAATTAAATAAATGTTTTAACCCATCACGAGCATTTTGCAGGGGCAACTTTTATGTCTACGGCTATTTCAATAAGGGCACACTTAAATGATTGAATAAGAGTTTTTTTGTAAACGTTGCAGTTTCGCAGTAAATAATGGCTGACATTATTCGAAAATGACAAGCTCTCGTTTTCGGAGTAGAGAAATTACTTGTCCGCAGATTTATTCCTTTGTGACCGGCGGGCTGTCGAGTTGACGCCTGGTATGATTTATGTCGTCGGCTTGACGTGGCAGAATGGGCAGCTTAGCAATGGTAAGTGAGCTGTCTTCATCGGTCAAGTGGCCTGCCAACTAACGTCTCTTGTTTTAATGACAATGACGAGTTCGTGTAGACCGCTACTCGAGGAGGTTTAGATGTCCTTTCCGCGTCACGTTACTATCCGACACGAAAACATGCCGCGCCTTCTACACTGTAAAAAATATTCCTAAATAGGATTGGAAGTTTTTAACCCATAGTAATAAATTTTTGTATACTTTCACAAAAAATTCTTTGGCAACTAAGTATCCAAAAAAAAATTATTTGTAAGTTTTCAAAAATATCGTATACTCACAATGTAAGCTTGTAAATATACAAAGATGTACGTACATTAAAAAATATATATATATTTACAATTAATATTTGTACATTTACAAACTAATTACTGTACTTTTTACAACAATTGTTTGAAGTGTCACAAAAAATTTTTGGCAACCAGTTTCAAAGATTTTTTTTTTTGCAAAAGTAAAAAAATATTGTAAAATGTGACAGGTTGTCGAATGTTAGTTTGTTTCACACGAAACACTCTGCTAATAAAAATATATCCCACTAGATTCCACAGGTATTCTGAAACTTTAGACCACTTTTATGACCTGGACATTCTTGTAGTGCGTAGACTGACGATAAGTGTTGTGAAATTAGTTAACAAGATTTTCTTTATAGAAGTACGAATTTTCTTTTTAGGATACTTACCATACTTCAGCTAGTAAAGGAAACAACATCATGTGTGATGTATTAAAAAATATTTTTTTTTACATCGTAGCGACCAAAGGCAGCTGCTAGTGTGTCGGGAACAGAGCGTAGGTAATTTGTGACTGTGTTCGTGGCTATAGTCGCGACTGAAAACATGCGTAACTTTCTGCGAGTTGAACAAGAACATACATTTAGCGTATATGTCGATAACCTCTCAGTTTAGACACATTGCGTTATATATTTTACAACAATAAATTAATTTTTAACCCTCCTGTACACAATATTGTAACACGTTATTTATTAACTGGAGCACCTGCCTTAAACTGAAACGTGGGGTGCCGTAAGGTATAAAATTACCGTATGTTGTCAATATAGAAGAACTGTTTAGACACTAAAATTAATATCTACAGAGCAGAAAATCACGTACGTTCATATTCGGTGACACTTTCTAAGAAATAACATCAAACGAAAAACACTACAACAAACCACGTTCAAATATGACATTCGAAACCCGGTATTCAGATTGATGGTGTCGTCAAAGAACCGTACTCGTAATGAAAACAATTATTATTCTCGATATGCTGCGTTATGACTCATGTCTTTACTAGGTGAGCAAGATTAAATAGATTACGAGTAAGAATTTAATCGACGTCTGCAATATTTCATAAGTGTTTCATGCAAACTTTATTTTAGTGATTTTTTAATAAATACACATATTATACAAAACCTAACTTCCTAATATACAATAAACATTACATGGAGCTCTAAAAATTATTAAAATAGGTACAAGTTTCTGCAAAATTTAACTGTCAAATTTAAAACGAACAGCATGGATATTGTTTATGTTTATACGAAACCCATAATTTAATTTAACTAATTTTAGTGTAGTAAATATTAGCGTTTTTTTACCATATTTTAAGTTAGGCATTGTACATTATTTGTTTATTCTATTGTATTATGTATACCGAATTATCTACTGTATGGGTTTACTTATTGTATTATGTTATCTTTTGTATTTCCACGCCCTTGGTAGAAAAGATGACAGTAAGAATGTGTTAGGCACGGCAAATTGTAAAACGGCATTGGTGCTGAATTTTGTACATGTATAATAAATTAATTAAAAAATAAAAGTGAAAAATAAAATTGTACTCCGCTAAGCTTCAGCCGATTTTATTCCTGGAAACTTTGAACTTAAAACTTTAAAAGTAATTCTAATAACTGTGCCAAACCTCTCATCGGTGTTTGAAAATCTTAGAAATACCACCCATTTAAACAACAATAAAGGGAGCTGAACCCTTTTTGTAATAGAACAACAATACAGATGTAAATAGTTTTTACGTTGATATTAGAAATGCTATTGAAGTTAAGAGTTTTCTTGTGTATGCTATGTCTTTCATTAAAATGTGAGCTGCATTGCAGTTGAATTATAATTTAACTTTATCAAATCAGAACATGATATCCCTCCACCTCTTAACCCCCAGCATGCGACAACTTTCCCTGTGTGCGGCTTGAGATGGTGTGGCGAAGTTGGTACCTAGTTTGACCAAACACCAGCAAAGGTCGGCCTTAAAACCAGGGCTGTCCACGGGCCCACCGCGGGAATACACCCTCCATTGTGACTCCCATTGTGCTCTGCTTGCTAAGCCCGGTTTACCAGCGAGGAATTGTATCATTTATTGTCCCCCCTCCCCCTTCCCATTTTCACTTTTGCCCCCCTCCGGCGCCCCGTATTGTAGGCCGCCGGGATACAAAACACGGGAGTTAATTCCGGGACAAGAAACAATTGGACAAAGAGAGTTTGCCTTCCGCGCCATTTCCACGCCCCTTTCGCTTCCTCGCTTTGCTTTTGGAATCGCACGATACGGGGCGCAACTCTACCTACTTGCAGGCTTGGAAACTGGGTTTCCTCGCTACGTAATGGCTACAGCCGGGCCGAATCGGAGACAAATACGTGGCATGACATGCCAATAACGCGAGGTAAAAATTGGACTCACAACGCACTTCCAAGGCAACAGCGAAATTCAGTAACTTAACCATTATGGCTTCAGATATTAGTATTACTTTAATTTATTTATTGTTATTTAAGTACTGGCCAACAGTTGAATGCTGGCCAACAGTTGAAGTGCTGGCCAACATTTAAAAAAAATAGGCAAGTAATAATAATGTATTATTATTATTATTACCAGCATCATCGCTGACTAAATTGTAAACAGCTTGTATCAAAAATCCATTCCATCTAGAAAAATGCTGCAATCAAAAAAATGTATAATAATGGTAATTTTAATGTCCAGCTTAAGGATGTAGGCTATAAAGCAAAAAATTCATCATCACAATTGTATCTCTCTCAACTTTCTTTATCTTACAGTAAGACCACATTCTTGCAAGATTCAAACTTCCATTTTGTTATTTTAAGAAGATAAAATAATCTTCCTGTTCATTTGCGGCACACGTTAGAGGTAGTTGATGTTTGAAACTCAGGTATAATTTATTTCGAACAGACTAAAAATTGTTCAAATATTATTTCTGCTCTTAAACGTTGCAGACACTTTAATTTAGTTGACAGAGCTCTTACTAAATACATTCTCAGAAGCAATTGAAAATTTTTTTCCAATAACGTGACACTCACAAAAATTCAATTAATTCTTGAATTCGGCGCTAATTCATATCGTGCGGTTTTAAGAAGAATAATACTTTAATCATTATATGTAGCACTAACTCACAGTAGGCTGCTGACAATTTCGCCTAGCACCATTGTCTATTAAATGATTCCCTGTTAGCCACGAGTTGTTCACTGACTTATTGGATCAAATTTCAGATCTCCGAACGATAAACACGGACATCCTTAGCATGTTGGAGGGTTTTAAAAAAAGTGCCGTGTATGGACCATGGCAGATCTATATACGTTGCAGACAAAAATAAATTGTGGGGAAACAGTTGGAACTATTTTATCACGCAGTCATGTCGTTAACAGGCGTTTGCTATAATTGTACAGTATTATCCTCGCCACAAGCATCCGTGAAGGTCTATCAACATTTTGGACGTTTCTTGTTGTAAATGTTAGTCTACTTCAAACATACACCTTTTTACCCTGTAATATTACAAATTACTTGCACATTTATATGATAATCGTTAGAAGATATAAAAATTGTGATATTTATATTTTTCCAACAAATGTACAAAAATAGGAATATGTATAGTTGACTAACATTTACAGCAGGAAATGTCAAAAATATAAATATGCTTTCAGGAATGAGTGTAGCTAGGGAAAATACTATAAATTAAATATATTTCTGCACATCCCCGTAAGGGTTAGAAAAGGACGGCTTAATCGATGTTGTATTAAACAGAGCCTTGTTTAGTCTTAATCACGATATGTGTTCAACTATAAATATATGCGCGGTACTTACGGTGCACTGTAGAAAAAAAGTGAATTCACCAGGCACATGGATTATTCCCTAACTGAATAGTAAATTTTTTTTATCTTGCATAAAATATACAATTAACAAATTGTACCGTAAAATTCAATAACACGACTGTCGAATTTCAGGAGCACGTTAAGAGAAATTTTCGTACACGCGCATAACTTTATGCGCACCTCACTGGAGTCCAACGGAAAGTTTCATGTACGTTAGAGAAGTATCGCTTATCAGTTCTCAGTGGTTTCATCCATATAGAATTTATAAGATTCTAACGCACATAAAAACTAAATTTTTTTCAAATACCTCCAATTTTCATGTAAATGAATTCGTTAATTACAGTAACAGTTCCTTAAGTAGAAGGGAATTTTCACAGTAAAAAAAATTGTACATTTACAAGGAAAATCTTGTAACCTATTATCAGAACATTATCAGTCAGGTAATAAAAGTAAGCCTTTAAAGTGGTTACAAATATCGTGAACACCTTTGAGAACTAGTAAAATAAATATTAATTAGCCGATTTTTCGATTTGAAATAAAATAAACCTAGGAGACCTGTCACATTTTCAAAACATTTCGTACTTGTACAAAAAAAAATTTGAAAACTAGTTTCCAAAAAAAAAATCTTGTAACACTGCAAGCAATTGTTGTAAAATGAACCAGACATTAGCTATAAATATACCAAATTTGTTTGTTGATTTACAGAAATGTTTGGAAATATTCAAAGAAATTTGTAAAAGTACAAGTTTTTTGTAAATTTTACAAAACATTTTTGTAGTGTTACAAAAAACTTTTTTTAGAAACTGGTTTCTAAAAAAAATCATTTTGTGAAAGTACAAATTTTTTACTGTGTACCTTACGTGAAAGGGATTTTTTTTATCTCCGTATTTCTTTTGTCGGTGTAGAGGTAGAAAATAGTCAACTCACCGTACGGAATTCCGTAGACGCTGTTTAATGATACAGTTCTGGGTCCAAATGGTGACGCTCCGTAGAAGCTGCTTAATAAACCTTAATAATACTGGTGACGCCGCCGTCGGCTTAGCGTCTGCGCGCACAGTAGAACGAAAACCCGTGACGGATTTATTTTTTGTTGCTGCTCGCATCGAGTCCCGCACAAGTCTCGCACTGGTCTACCCAACTCCCGCAGACGAAAGACGACATCTGCTCTCATTTAGTGGCATTCACGGGAATTTCAGCGTGTATCCGGGTCGCGGGAGGGGGGTGGACGCGTCCCCAGCGACCAATGGGAAGCGATTTTTTTTCCTCCAACTTTTTGGAATGGCGCAAGCCGTCCTTTGCCAGCGTCCTCGTCCCATTGTGAGAAGTAGAATCTAGGGCAGTGGGGTAGGTCCCTTGTCGGTCGAGGGTGTAGGGGGAGGGAGGCATGAACACACCCTGAACAGCCTGACACTGTCCTGCTTTCATTAATACGGGCACTATGTTGCCAGATTTTCGTTAGCGAATTTCCTTATAACCTGCACGACATTTATTTATATTTATTTAGTATTTTTATGAATTGGGAATGTTAAGACTAAATTGTATTCTCTTACATCTAACGAAAAATAACAATTCTTAACACAACTCAAACTATAGGTCATTCGGGATATAATGACCACTAAATATCATCTTTGGAAATTATCACTAGCCGTTGCTGCATCACATTAACTTTAGTCCCCTTACTGCTTGAATGCTTGGCAGCGAAATTACGCAATATAGTTCCGTGTATTTCCTTATTTAAATGCAACAATGCTGAAACAAAATCAACCCAAACGGACATAATTGTATTTTATGTGAATAATAAACGTCAACTGATGTGTCAAGCCAGAGATGTTAGACATTTCACGTCGTTAACCGTCACGCGTAGAAATATGCGAATTCGTCAGAAAGTAGAACTTTAGCAGGACTTTTTTGGTGCTCATTTTATTCCGAACCGCCTATAGTTATATAACGTCAGATAATTGAATACATACTAATAGTATTATGAGACTATATGTGGTTCGCGACAAAGCGAGTATTTTGAAGGTAATATTGAATAGAATAATAACTTAAAAGAATGTAATTACCTTAAGCACCTTGCTTGTTAATTAGGACGATTTGTCTGTATTGAAAATTGGCAGGAAAACACTAACTTTAGCGCCCATAAACGTCACTGCTTTTGATTCAAATTATGCTCACGCCTAATTAAAATGTGTTTCATAAATGAAAAATTTAAAGGATAACTTTTATAAGAAGAGAGAACAAATGGAAAATCGAAACACAAATTATTTCAGTATACTAATATTTAAATATGTAACTTTTCTGCGAGCTTTATAATATATCATTATATACCATGATATCGCGATAAACCAATTCGCTGGCCTCATAACATTGGGTAGGCTTAGTATACCGAGTCCACTGTGTTACAAAATATGAGAGCAGACATTTGTAGTTTCGGCAGTAAGTGATCAACGTTTCAAACATAAAATCACAATTTTAATTCTTAACCTATTTTTGTTACTGTAGGTGAACCATTGCGGCCAAAGTATCTTCCAATGAGTTAAATAACAAATTTAATGAGTAAAATACCAAAGTTTTTAGTGTTTTCACACTTGCTCTAGATTCATAATTTACGTTGTTTAAGTACGTAATATATCTGTACGCTGTACAAGACAATGAATTTCCATACATAACACGTACATTTCCGTAAATTCGGCAACAGTGCACGAGATGCAAGTCAACACTATTAACACGTGTTTCAGGAAAATTGAAAGAAACGATCCCTTAAAGAAAAAAGTCCTCCAAAGCCATTATAGAAAAAAAATTTCCAATTTACGTAGTGGTATTGCATAATCCAAGGACAATATACGTAAGAAAAGTTGCTGGCCCGTAAACGGATGATGAGATTGGTTGCAGAGTACAGAGTAAATAGTCATGTACTCGTGCAAGTTCCATTTGCACAGGTTCGCGGATGAATTTCATTTAATGCTTTTCACTGTACTACATAGGAGCGTTAAGAATGTAGGTATTGTAGAATTATTCTCCATGCATCATAACTCACAGCAACCAGTTAAATCACTGATTTAATTTCATATACGTATTCGGTGATGTTTCATTGGCTCACTGGATGGAACAAGGGTTGTTGCTGATGCATGTCACGTTTTGCTTATTTAAAGCAGTTTCTTCTAGGCCGGTTCCGTAAGTAGAGCTCAACGAATCGCCTACAGCGAGGTTATTGAAGACGGAAAAATTGGCTCGGACAGACAGGTAAAGAGAAAGGAATCGGCCATGACGTATAATTATGATCCATCTCAGCAACCGTTTAAAGTATCAGCCATGGAAAGCAAAAAATCAGCTAGTCCGAACGTGTAGTCGAGTCCCGTTTATTCATGAATGTGGGACCAGTGAAACCGTCGTGGTACCGATGTTCGACTGCTTTAATTTAACTTGACACTATTTGTGTAAGATTTCACTTTTATAAAAATTTTGTGCATACATTTTAGAAGCTTCCTATTTTTTTTTTTTTTTTTTTTTTTTTTTTTTTTTTTTTTTTTTAACTTTTAGTGCAAACTCACATTAAATAGTTCTACATTTCACAGAGAAACAATTTTTAACAGAAACATAAAATAGCATATATATTTTATATCGCCCTTACCTAAATTACGTTTTTGGTCACTGGTCATCTAAGCCGTTTATATGCATTCACTGAAAGAAAAATTTTGTAGGCAGTCTTCCCTACGAAATTATTTCGTTGTAACCACAAAATAATTTTGTGGTGGCTATAATATTTAAGTGATGAGAGCAAAATGTTTTTGTGGTGACCACAAAATAAATTTTGTAGGGCGAATACCCACAAAATAATTTTTTTCCCGTTTTCCTACTGAAAAAAAAAATACTTTTATTCAGTACCGTACAATTTGCGAGCAAAACTGTTTTCTTCCTGTATAATAAATAAACGTATGACTTAGGACCATTTAAAATTAGGCCTGTTAAATTACCTTGTATTTTATGGTGAAGTTATGGCTGTGGCACTTTGCATTCTGAGGCCTTATAGTCGCCGGAGCTGTAAAGGTGAGCATGATATGCGAATAGGATATATCGCCGCCTATATACGCACGATGCACTGACCTAGTGTGTCGTCTGTTCGCCGTCGGGTCGCTTTTTGATACTTTCAACAGCGACCTCATCATTTTGTGACCAAACAATGAAGACAAAAGAAAGCAATCCAGACGGCGCGGCGTTACCTTCTTTTTATAACCGTGTACTAAAGAAACACAAGTACTAGATGCCTAAAGACGAGCCAGTGCAGCCAACATAATCTGCCTGTTGATAAAATTAAAATTAAATTAATAAAATACCAAGATTTTCACACGCAAATTCCATTGTTTACGTACGGAATGTATGGGTGCGCTGCAGTTTCTGGTGCTTTAAAATAATAATAATAATAATAATTCGTCTTTATTAGGCGCAGTTAAGGCAATTTTGCCTTCTCTTACACTGAACCCTATAAATCACACACATTCTACAATTGACACTGTTAAAAAAAAAATAATAATAACACAGGTGAAAAAAGTGAATTTTGTAAGTGCCTAGTTAAAACATGGTCAACAAAAGAAAAAAAATAAATGTTATGAATTTCTAGTACTAGTCTACAAGTAGAACACTATAAGTAAAACACAACATAGATAATTTAACAATGTACACATAAATATTACAAGATTAACGGTATTTAACGTATTTAGTCGGTGTTAGCAGCTTATCACGATAGATGTACTTATATAAAAACTTAGTAATTGCATGTACTTAGCCCTGGAAATCTTAATCACTGTAATTAATCATAGCCAACTAGGCTTCACACAAGTTTGAGCACAGCAGTATCATTTTACAGCAACAACACAGAAACGGTGATAATTATAGTTGAAGCATTAAATGATACTGAAAAACAGATATAATAATAATAATACAAAATCAAAGGAGATATTGCAGTAAATATGCAAAGAGTTATAAAAAATAAGAAGAGCATTTATGCAGCCATTCATCCAAAAATGTTTCCCTTACAGACCCGATCACGTAATAGTAAGCACTGCATTATGTGTCCTACAACGGAATTATCCCTCTCGAAAACGACGATGAATTTGTGGCTACGTTTACCATCACGAAATAAACAGTAAAATCACAGTAAAAAGACGGAACCTACCAGTCTGACACAAAAACATGCTTCAGTGTTATCCGCACGCAAGTGAAATCCAAAAATGTAGCACTTTTTTTAATATTACATAGGCCTGTACACGACTGAAGTGTTTATTACCGTATTGCAGTTGGCGAATAGCTACACCATGTTTATTTTGCCTAATAACTGAAAGTAACATAAGAATAGCAATATTTTACATTTCTCATTTAAACAAAATTTAAATCCGAAGAACTTAAGGAATAATAACATTCATTTAGTAACAACTGAGTCTTTCACATAAACGAAAGTGCAGTAAAATAATTTTTAGTACATATAGATTTCAATACTTTAGACGGTAAGGTATACATTTTTTTGTGTTAGTTAAAGCCAGGTATTTATTTATAGACCCGCAATTTGGTTAGTACGTGATAAATAAATAAATAAACATTTTTTGTCATATTTCGAGAACTCCTGGCCCAGATGTAGTCACATTCAATAATTTAACTCTTTATCATCCAAACTTTGATATAGGTTGCCCTTATGGTTTTAATTCTACCATATTATAAGCTAGTATGACATGTTATCAATAAAGATATTATGCATTTCTACATGTACTGTACCAACACTATCTATCTGGGTTAATTTGCATCCACACAGAGGAAACTAGACTCATTACTATACGAATAACTTCTTGTTTAAATAAGATTAGGTAAAATTTTACGCAAGGGAAATTAAGGTATTGTTTAGGTTCCCCATTACTATTTTTCGGCTGTGAATTATTTGTTTTCTGTAGGTGAGTTTATTTCTACCATCTCTTAAAAATGTGTAAAACAGCGTATAAAATTATGAATTTGACGATTTATAAGAAAAATTTCGTTAATTTTTTTATGTGTTTGACGAAAATGCAATGGTAAATAATGTCTGCAAGTTGAAAATATATTATCTACAATAATAAAACAATGGAAACAAATTTATTGAGAGATTGTACGGTAAGTTATAATGTGAAATAATTCGAGAGCCTTCGCTCATCAACATGCGTCAGGTGAGCATTGCAGATATTTTATAGAAGATATTGAAAATGTTTCTCGGTTAATTATAGCTGAATACCGCAAAAACGCTGTTGTTGGAACATGAGAGAATTATTTTAATGACAGTCTGGCAAGTCAAGGTACACAGTGTGAGAAAATCCGTTTTATCCGGTATCACTTTTTTAATTTCTTGTTGTATCTATTTCTTACAGTATTTTTTTAATATTCTTAGATGCCAACTTCACACAAAATGCTCATGTACTGTAACAGTGGTTGATATGCGTATGGTGTTGACAAAATTACGATAGGGTTCAGTACAGCCCGAC
The DNA here is from genome assembly GCA_003012365.1 of Medauroidea extradentata. Taxonomy (NCBI): domain Eukaryota; kingdom Metazoa; phylum Arthropoda; class Insecta; order Phasmatodea; family Phasmatidae; genus Medauroidea; species Medauroidea extradentata. Next base: position 12,989 of record PNEQ01134524.1, on the reverse strand, counting down.
TAGCTCAGTCGGTAGAGCATGAGACTCTTAATCTCAGGGTCGTGGGTTCGAGCCCCACGTTGGGCGATACTTTTAATGTCATTTAGAATGTTGTAAAACTGACTTATGGATAGCAGCACGCTTTTAAAAAATTTATTGTACTTAAACGTTGTTTATTTTGCAGCGGAAGATAATTAGCCTATTTTAAGTATCTAAAAGAATATAATTAACGTAATGTCACTGTTTAACACTTGAACTTCTGCTCCAGGCCATATTTTACAAAAAGTTATAAACTGTTACAAACAAAAATCTAATATTTTTATCGAAAATTTTTGTGGTGCTATAGTTTTGAAATGTACGAGAAATTTGTAATAAACTTGCTTTTATTGTACGGCCATAAGAATAAAGGCAACTCGCCAAGGAGAAAGCTGCAAACCAGAGCACCTGATGTAGAGGCGATGTGTCATTTGTTCGGAAAGCAAACGTTAGCCTTACAGCACCCGCGCGTCTCCCAGGCTCCGATCGCGCCAAATAGCCGCAAGCAGGCTCGATACTAGAAAGAGACTTTCGGTTACTTACCCCTATATCTAGCATCGGTGACTATTCGTTTCTCGAGTGACGAAACCAAACATCACTGTCCGGAACACCAAAACTTTTATAGAATTATACACGCCGGCTAACACTCGCTGAATTTCGTAGTTATTTACTAATTAGTTTTTCATTCATTAACGTCTTCTGAAATGGTAACGTTAGACAACTTTGTCCTATAGCGTATACCTTTCATCAAAAATATTTAATACGATAGTAACCAAATAATGTACAGGTAATTTAACATGCTGGCCTAAAAATTCGTGACGGAATTAAATAAAAACAACCGTACTGAATTTACCTCACAGAAACCTTACAAATGCAACATAATTCAGTTCCACATACGCGAAAACAGTTCAGAATTATCTTGAAAACTGAGTAACAATTACAGTTTGTATTATTCTTCTGGAAACATCGCCACCACTGCTTAATTCGTTTCAGTGCACTACGTGTGCATGCCGGGAGTATTTACGACTTATATGCACATGGCTAGAGAACAATGCCAATTTGGGGCAGCAGAGACGATAAAACACTTACGAAATAAGTGCGATTTGTTGAAGGGAATATTTAGCTGGTTAGACTGTTCACTCTAATGAAATTTTGTACTTTTGCTAAATAATCCTAGAGAACATTTGTAACATTACAAGACATAGACGTTTAGACCTATTTATATCTGCAATGGAAAAAATCTAATTTAATTTATTAATTTCACTCCGATCAATAAAACGAATTTATTTCGAAAGCAACAGTTAAATAATTTTTATACTCAATAATTGCCAGCAAAAAAATATCTTGAATGCGATCACTAAGTATCTTACCACTTTTTATATAGAAATGTATTTATTTACTTACTCCAAGTGTGACACGAAAGTCTGTATGACCACATACATGAAAAGGCAACAGGAACAGAGGCTCAGGAGCACATATCCCAACTGAATGACTTTTTTTGTTAGTATCAACTCACATTGTGTGAGTAAGTGTAAAACATAGCCAATTAAATTGTACCTGTCATAGGGATATATCAAAATATTCCTACACAAACACTACCAAGGTGATCCGGGTTCGATTCCCGGGTTCGATCCACGGATTTTCGCATGTGGGATTCCTGCCGTAACCCGTAACATGCCGCTGGTCGGCGGTTTTTCTCGGGAATCTTCCGTTTCCCCCGCCTCTTCATTCCGGCGCTGTTCCATACTCACATCGGGTCAACTCTCACCAGCGCTAAAGACATAAATGTTGTGTGTTGACCAAAATATCTTCATTTCGCTACATTAACTCAGCTTGCATAATTACGGTTTGTTTTTGTTTTTAGTATTCAGTTAGTAACAGTCAGTTTTTATTGACAGTTTTCTTTTAAAATTTTTTTCCTACCCAATGTTTAGTTTAGTATTTGTCTATTTTATTCAAAATATTGCAATTTCAGTCAGTATTTGTTTAACTCTATTTTACATTTATAATTTAAAACCTTGTAATGCTTACAATGATAAGTTTCATGCAGTGTTCGTGTCATAGTATTGTTATATTCAAAATTAATATTTGTTCAGTAATGTTAATAGTTTCTAACCACATACCAATTGTAAACCAGCCTGCGGCTGAATTTGGACGTTATAAAATAAAATGAATTAAAAATAAAAAATAAAATATTATGTGGGTTATCATTCATATGAATGTTCATTTTATTCCAGTAATGTTTATACCCGATAACATCATACACCGACGAACCTACAATTTTGGTTGACTGCAAAGTGTCTCTTTGTATTTTTACAAAGAAAATCCTTGAGACATTGCAAATAAATTATTTACAAGGAAAACGCAAAGGTTTGTAAAAGTATAAATGGATTCCTTGTAAATTGTACAACATTTCTTTAGAATGGGTCTGCACTTGTTACAAAGTACTTTTACAGGCTGGCATTAGTGATATGTTTCAAGGATAGTGTTTGGCAATCTATAATTTCAACTTTATTCATAACTTTCACATAAATATTTAATGGTCCGGCACGTAAAGTATTGGTGTTCCTCCGTCTTTGTCGTCCGATGTCCTCACGACCCAGTTTTCCTCATCCTGACTCCCGCTTTTACGCATCTCAAGGTCACGTTACTTAGTGCCTGCTTGTAGAAACAGTTAAATGTGCCGTGACGCCTGACTCTTCCCACCGAGCTCTCGAACTTTTAGCCCGACATTAAATACTAATTTGCAACCTAAAACCTCTACAGTATTCACACTCGTTTCTGTATCTTAAATCAGCGACAATAAATTAATTTATATGATATATTATACACTTCCCCGTGTTTATTTCGTTCAATATTATGAGTGAGTTAATTTTTATTACCCGTATGTATGTCAGAGTCCTAATGGAGTCAATTTTGTTTAAGTAAGCGAAGGCCATTTATTTCTAACTTCGTCAGTTTATTGAACAGCGATAGCAAATATCTAAATAAGAAATATTTGATCCGAAAGTTTAGGACCCTTTAATCATGATGCATAGAGATGATGATCTCGCGAAATTTTTTTTTCCAACATACCTTTTCTTGTGATATGTATGGTTGGGCGATATACGTCTGGCACTCCGTAGCTGTCTGCAGATCAATAACAGGCATAAAATATTACAAGAGCAGGATTCTTATTGGTTCAGTCAAATAGGGTAACAACTTCATGTACAAGCGAAAGCCAGTAATCTTATTGTAGGCTCAACGTACGTTGAAATCCAGCAAGCAGTCAAGTTTTCCAGTGATAAATCATAATCTCTAATTATGCGTTTTCATTTGATATTTCTCAAATGAGGCGTCGTCTAGGTCTGTTACATAACCTATACTGTTATCCGCTCGAACAGCTGACGGTAGTTAAACAATCATAACATTTAAGTACTCTGAATATAATGATATTGAAACCAATAATTTATTTTGACTTTTAGTATAAATTATTTTATTTTTATACATTTCTCATTGTAGGTTTTATTGTATAGATTCTTAATAATATTTCTTCAATAACTATTAGTATTCAAAAATAGAATTAAAAGTAAGCCTACTTGGTAGGACAAAGATTCCTGATAACTGAATAAACCAAGCGAAAGATTAAGTAAGTTAGTAAGTTTTGACGGAATTTTTTAGTTGGGTAAAATTTTCATAATTTGCCTGTTGGCTAGTTCCGTAAATCAGAACTGTTTAGTATGCCCTAAATACTATTTTGACATTAATAATTGCACTTCTTTTCTTCACTATTTAAATGCTATTTAAAAGGCAGCAAACTGTGTTTCTGTGCTTTGTTTTAAATTATATGATACGAACTAAGATGCAAAAATAATATAACAAATTTGCTGTGTTTACGAATTAAAATACAAAACTGCAAATCATAGCAAGATTGGAAATATGTTTAGACGTCGAAAAAGATCAAGGCGGGAGGGAATGTTATAGGGCAGTTTACTTCTTTCTTAGTCACAGAGTGGTCATATGTACATTACCTAAAACCTTGCTAATTTATTTCGAAAACTTAAAATATACAGATGTGCATTTCCTGTTTCCCAAATAACATTACTTACCTGCGCGTATGTAAAACCTGACTTTTTTTGGCATAATCATGATTGTCAGTAACTAAACTATTAATAGTTATTTGTTACAAAGTAAGCCTATTATTAAAAATAATTGTCTAAGTTCCATACCGATGGTAGAATTAAAAGCATATGCCTACGAAGAATTCGTACGTTTAAAATTAGTATTGTATCTTTATTACGTGAAAGCTGGCTGCAGCTGTGAACGGTGCAGGCCTGTTTTGTCTTTTAATTTTGCAAAAGCGGGCATAATTTTTGTGTAGGTACAGCTGTACCATTTGCAAAAAAAAAAAAACTCATTGAATGATGCGAGTATTCAATGCAAAAGTGAATTGCATAATTAGGGATGTTTCTTTATAAATACGCATAATTATTATTATTTATATTATTTTTAATTAAAATAGAGAGCCAAATTGCACCACTATAAATATAGGCTAAATGGCAAACCCAAATATTTTTGGTTCTCTATATCTCTTTTGCCTTATGTCTATCTTTCTCACTTTGTACTAATAAACACGTTGAGTTAATATTTCATAACTTGTCACATTTTGAGATACATATACATTTACAGAAAAGTTTGTGCAGAGTGGCCAGGTTACCCATGTTTACGAAAACATTAGCCTAAAGTAAAACATGGCGCTAAACAAAATAAAAATGTTATTTTTATTAAATATATCTATTATACATATTAAATATCATTCAGTCAAAATATTTATGTGTAGGATATGTACAAGCAATAAAAAACTTAAGTAGGCCTACAGTATAGCCTGCTATTAAAACTTTGGTCTATAATTCATAAGCATTACCTATAATGTGGATTTTGGACGCGTTGATTGCAAGGCCCGCTGTACGTATTTTAATTAATACTGTTCTTGTGATTAATTTTGTGAATATAGTGAAAGAGTTTTTAATGCATTTAAGGGCTGCTTCTTGCTATAAGCGTGAAAGTAACATTTCTGCCGTGTTGCATATATGTGTTTAAAATCTGTTTTGTCAAAATAATATTAAAGTTAAAAAAATTGTTTGCAAATGTACCGGAACTTTTAACCTAATATATGCAAGATATTCTAACAGTAGTTTGTCATGCCCAATACATGTTTCGGTCGCATAGAGTTTTAGCTGGATTAATACGCTCTGTCAAAGGAATTGTAAATGTTACTGAAGGTTCGAGATAACATTTACACTTGTTGAATCTTGTAATTTGTTTTTTTTTTTTTTTTTTGGAAATTTTCTTTACGCAGCTCTACATAGCTTTCAAACGCAAAGTGTTGGCTGTATATAATGTATCTAACATTCCCAGTGGGTCCAGGTGTATTCTAATGCTGCTTTCAAGTGTATTATTTATATTTGACTTTGTATGTAAACTGTACAATGCAGTAACGTTACACTGAAATGTCACGTTTCATAACGCTATGTGTGCGCAGGCAGAATAAAGTTTTGGGAAGGTTGAGTTTGTGGTTTTTGACGGTGTAGGAGGGACTTGTGTTGACGGTGTGGGAAGGATCTCGAGCCCTCAGGCTGCATCTCCTTGACGCCATCATCCCTTCCATAGCACACCCTCCTCCCCCCTCGCCCAGGGTTGAAAGGCAACAGGAGTTATTATTCTTCCCCCAGCGCCTGTAACATTTGAGACCGGCCTGGGCCGCGGTTGGACAAGAGAACCCCAGCAACCATCTTCCCTCCCTTCCGAAAACCAACCCCCTAACCGGGTCGTTCCAGGCAGCCCCTTTTTCCTCCCCAAAAGGATACCCTTTTTCAGTCCAGGCCCTTTGCTGTGGAACAAGATGGACCTGACCTTCCTACCCCCACCCTTCCCAACGACAACAGCGCTAATGATAATAGGCAAGGCCTCGATAGCCGGGTCTGCTTAGTTCCCAGCAGTGAGAATATGGAGTGCGGGCACATAACACGTTCCCGTATATTCCTTCAGAATGAGCGTGGTTTAGAAGAAATTGTTCTCGTGGGTTTGTGTGAGGATTTGTGATCGTGCTGAGGCAGGCGTGTGAAGGGGTTGCTTCATTTCTCGGTTTTGTGTGGCTTGACCAATGAACATGAACGCCTGCTTCTAGCTGTCGTAATAGTCGTGCGAGCCGTGGTCATAAGTTCCGGATGCTGAATCACTCGCTATGGGAACTCAGCATTTTGAAGATTTTTCGAAACGACGTAGACACGTAAGCAGTAAACTAACATAATTAACTTTACATCTTAATGGATGTTATGTTTTCTTACTAAAATGTATTAATATTTATCTAAGTGACATTTTACGATGTTAGTACGACTTGTGACACACTATTTGTGTTAGGAGAAAAAATATTTTCATTTATAAAATGGGAAACTGCATATGCCATGTATATTCTATTATAGATATAAGAATCCTGTAAACAGAAGAAAATAAGTAGGTGTAGTTTAATAATTTACAAAATCTATAATTCAGCTTGATTGGTTAATTATTATTAGTATCGAAGGTCTGAAAAAATATTGGTCTACGTTAAACTTTGTTTCAAATTTACTAGTGTGTGTGCGTATGCAGGCGTGTATAAGTTAATTTACATTATTTACCGACGTACTTACATTAATGTCTACATCTATAAATTACATTTTTTAATTGGAGTGAACAGGTTTTGAAGTGCTGCAATTTGTTAAAATGTGATTAACTTTTTAAATAGGCGCTAGCATAAGATGCTAACTACTTACATACTTTTTTTCTATTTATTCAGACAATACCCGAATAATGCTGGCAGTGAATTATTGGAAACATAGCATCTTGCGCGGTCACAAAATATATGGAAGCTTTTTGTTCATTTGATGTTCTGAAAAAGTTACTAAGTTTTTTACCTTATTCCATTTACATTCGAGTCGTTCGTTATATAATTTTACAAGAGAGTTATCATTATTTGTTTTGTTTTCAATCGTCAGGTTTTGGAATAGGCCTATATGTTTATTTTATATTATAGTGTAGGATACTAAACATTTTTTTAAGTCTGTTAAATTATTTTGATTGGTATTGTTGCCGGGAATGAACACAAACTAGACGTAAGCACTTGCGTAAAACATTTTTGTAAGGTAATATACCAAAATTTAACGGATTACATTTTCTTCAGTATTTAATTATGTTTCTCTTGGTTTAACATTAACATCCTGAATAATTTGTGCTTACGTGAAATTACTGTAGTAATATTAATGCTTGATACACGCCTATAAAATTATTGTTATACGATAGGCCTACACTGACGCAACTTGAGTGTTAAGACATTTTCCTGTAATGTGATCCGTTCAATAGCCTCCCTAGTGCATAAACCTACATCATCGCAGTTTTAATTACGGCTAATAGTGAACTGTGTATTTTGTTGACAATTTTTCTGTACCCATTTATCATAAAGGATATGTTTTATCTGGTTAGTAGATTAAACTAATTGGTAATATTTTATTTTTATGTGATGTTTTTAAGGATGTAGCTATTATCTCTTTGATAAAAAAAATGGTGAATGCAATAGCTATGCAACAAAAATAAATTTAAAATCGGAATTTTTGTGACAAGTGAAAAACGCATATAAAAACAAATCTTTATTTTTTGGTACAAAAGGGGAAATCTCTTAGGCCTACGCAACTGAGTTTGAATGTAAGATAATGAAATATAACTTATGCTTGAAGATGTGCAAAAGTAGGGCCTACGGAATGTTGTTATGTAAAAACACTTTTAAAACTTAAACATAAAATACTGTTACTGTATATTGTTTAATATAAATATTTTTTTTAACAATAGACTCAAAGAAGTTGTTTGGCTTGCCTGGCATTTTACTAAGAAAAATGTAATTTTCATGAATAATTACCATTCTGTAGTTTGCTGTATTTTGATTCCTTCTTGTTATAGTCGCGAAATAATGTAGGCTATGTCAAAAATTAAGTCCTGATACCACAAAACTACGATAATGATAAAATATTAGTTCAGCAATACGTCTAACTGCATGATTAGGTTGGTTATGAATCATAGTTATGAAAATATTTACTAAGTTACTAGGACTATTGTAATCACTAAAATCTCTAGGAAAGGATTTTCAGTTTATGTTATCCTTGTCCAATGATATTGTTTATAGTTACGGTATAAACTACATGAACATAAGCCTTTAAATACAATTAATTGTAAACATTCGAATGGCATAGAGTAAATATAAGGTAAAAAATAAAATTACTAATAATAACTAAACACCGAAGTAAAAATAAACCCTAAAATAAAAAAAATTGAAAGTTTCGAGCAGAGTTAGAAAAATGGCATCATCGAGTAGGCCTACTTCATTAATGAATTGATTTTGATTTTCTGCACAACATAAAAGTACGATATACACCAGATGATATTGCGGTGAAAACAAATATGAATGACATAATGTCTTAAGACTGTTGGGCTATTATCAGAAAATATTAAGAGATTTTTATGGCCATCCATTATGTTATCTTATAGTTACCATGCGAAATTATACGTTCATTATGCATTTTGTTTTCAGAAAAGTTTAAACTTATTTTAATATTTTGTTATACTTCCATTTTTAGTGAAGTAGGCTATCAATAGTTAAGATAGATTCATATAGGCCCTAATGTTTCCAGATAGTAAAAGTATCTCGCAGGATTTGCTTTGAAATATACTCCAAAAAGTTTACGTGATAAAAACCTGTAAGCGTTGCAAATACAGGAATTACACTCAGAAGAACTATGTATTTTTTAAAATCACATTCTAGTGGTATGAGAACTGTATAAAAGTGATCCGTTAAATTTAACATTGGCCTAAAGAAATATAAATATTAAATTTTATCCATAAAAATTTTAAAAAAATGTTTTTTTTCGATATGTTCGCTCGCTGTTTTCAGTTCTCAGAAATAAATTTCTCAACATATTTCAATAGGCTTCAAACTACACACAAATGTAATATAGGCCTACTCGTTTTGGGGCGCAATTATATATGTGCTACAGCAATATTCTTTAGTTACTTAATAACGCTGCTAATATACAGTTTCAGTTATGTTTATATTCTCTTTAAAAACACTACTGGTATTTGTTAAGCCTATAAAGTTACGACACTCAGCCGCGAGCAGTATTTAATTTGTTTAATATAAATTTTGCAAGATATTTGCACTACTTTTGCCATAAACGTTAAGAAAAAGCATACAGAGACGTGGATGTTACCAATCAAACTTTATTTTAACGTACTATAACTTACGTGCATCACTAGAGTTTTATTCAGCCAGAGTTTTTGTTAATTATTTTTATTTTGGCTATTAAGATTATTGCCATACAGGCCTTATCTTACATCTAACCAGCACAAATTCGTCTAATACATAAGTTATAGGTAATACTTTAGTACAATGTTCAAAATACAGTAGTTTTTAACATTTTTTCACAATCTAGTATGCCTATCATTAAATTACTTAATTTAATTAGTTTATAAAATAATGTTATAAATTAGCATAACATACCTAGTAATATATACGTGCTATCACTGATCTAGTCAAATTACCTTCATTACAAATCTGTACTACATGCGTGAGAATATCAGAAAAATATGGTATCCAGCTATTTGTGAAATTAAAAATACTGAGTAACTGAATAATCATCTGCTGATTTTTTTAAATACAGCACTCTAAGCCTAACTAGTGAGAAATATCGTAAGTTAATTTATTGAAATTGTATCTGAAGGAATGCATTATTTTATTTCCCAGATACTATGAACAACATAACAAACGTGGACACAAAAATTGCCCTAATCTCACGGTTAATGATCAAATAAATAAATTTCTTTCAAATAAAATGTGAGGTGCGTATGTATGTATTTACACACATATATAATATATATATATATATGCATACATACATTTCACATTTATACGGTTGGGTTTAAAGTTTAAGTTACCTATTTTAATTAATATAATGTATCCGTTTTAAGAAATTAGATATGTTCATGGTACTGTTGAAATTAGTCTACAACATATTTAAATGAATATGTTTCATGACGCGGCAAATTTACGCCGCTGTGTTTTGCAATGGTTAAACATAAACATTATTTATTTTGTGAAAATGTATTGAACATTTTTCTGTGGTAGGGTCTTTTAGCCGATCTAGAAAGGGATAGAATGTGCTTGGAAATAAAAAGAAGAAAATGCATTTTATTGGTAGTTTTTTATTATTATACATCAGAAAACCGGATCACTAGGTACAAAGTTACAGTTTCCTTACATTTCATTGATTAACATAGAGTGCTTGGCATACATTAGAAGCAATAAACATAACTGTCCATTTAAAAGTTTGATATTTATTTGTTTACAGGCGGATACCCTACTTTAAGAACACAATTTACCATTAACTTATAATCTTAACATTTTTTTAAATTCACAAGTGATTTCCTTGCAATTTTACAAACCTTTGTAAAAAAATACACGAATTTTCCTTTTAAAAAAGTAATTGTAAAGTTAAAAGGACTTTTCGAAAAATATTTTGTTAACTTTGTAGACAAAAGCGTAATTTGTATAATACATAGGAAAATGTTTTACCTACAGTTTCTAATTTTATTCCTTATTATTTTTCTCCTATTTTTTATTTCTTTCTTTATAGCTAATGGTAAATATTTTGCTGTACAAAAAATTACATTGTACAAAAATAAAAAGAACACTGAAAAATTGTATATGTAAAAACAGAAACAAGGAAGCAGAAGTTCATTTTCATGATCGTAATAAAACAAATAAATTTTTTTTTAATTGCAAGTACAAAGACAAGGCTACTTATACTGTTGCATACTTCGTATTTTTTTAAGAGGATAAGCCATTGTAGATTTACAGAGAATTCCCTTAGCAGCTAAGGAGCCAAGAATTTTTCTTGTACAGTAACCACAAACGTTTTGTTAAAGTAAGGGTTAGGTCGATATTCGACTCAAGATCAGCGTCAAAAGATTTGCAAACATTTAGAAAAAATATGAAAATATATTTGAAACTGATGAATTAATATTTGAACTTTATGCGTTTACAAATAAGGTACAAAAGATTTTGCTTCGTTCTGTTGATTGTACGAAATATTTTACTAAATCAAAAAGTTCCAAATTATAAATTCTGTATGTGGACAGTTTAATGTAGACACATTTGTGAGTGATTAACATACAGGTCTTGGTATATAAGGATTGTAAAAAATATAATTTAAAGTATCATTTAGTATTACTATCAAGGATTATAAGTGTAATATACCCGTGGGTGTTAAGAGCAAAGTCACAAGCTAGCGGTTTTCTGTATACCTAGAAACACCCGTGTAAAAATTCATAAATGACTCTTGAATTCGTCGTGTACACAAAAGTTACTTTTTTTTTTTTCGAATTATTGTTAAAACGTCCGTAGACTGCTCTAAGCGGCAGCCAATCGCCATAGCTTTAAAATCCATAGTTTTTTTTTTAAATCAAATATTTCACTTTTAATTAATAACCGAAACAACAGTTTTTCTTTGCTTTTGTATTTGTTTCCACAAATTGCCTTTTAATACACCTTCCTTTTTGTCGCAGTAAAATACTACTCTGAACAAAAATAATTGCTCTAATTTCTTGTGTGACATCACTTAAAACTTCTGTGAAAAACAGTAGAGCCGCAGAACATACTAGGAATGCGTAATAAAACGTGTCTCCGATGTGGTGTAAACATGGGACGAGACATTGTAGAAAAAAAAAGATTGGCCTACACTGTTAATGTTGTTTTGTCCTTGGACACGGAACGGCTTCTCCAGGCCAGCCGAAGAAAACATTTTCCTTGTTTAACAGCGAACTTATCATCTCGCTCTACGATACCGTAAAAATGCCACTTCAGAATGAATTTCAGAGTCGTGCTAATAGATGTTCAAAACGACATCGTCCAGCTGTGTTTCAGTTGTGGGTTAGAAATTAATTACTAAGGTAGAATTATACTGCCTTTGTAGCATTGCATGTAACTACTCCACAGTATGAAGAGCTCTTTAAAAAGGTATAACTCAATTTGTATACGAAATAGGACTATTTATAATATGTACAGTGCAAAATTGTTTGAATTTTATGTTTTATATGTTATTAACTGAGTCTTAACGTTTCATAAAATAAAAAGTCGGATTTCATTTTTTATGCTCTACGAACCATTCTTTACGAAAAAACCTTCTTCAAGCTTATCTGTCACGATTATTCCTATACTTGTACAAGGTGGTGAGGAGGCCCTTTAACAACCAGATCTTAAGAGTCTATTAGGGTGAAATGAGGTGAAGGGACAATACAACAGCCATATCCGAGCTGGGATTCGAAACCAGGAGCTCGCGTGCCGTAGACCGGTGCGTAACCAACTTTGCTACGGAGGCCGGCTGTTTTCGTTCGAGGAAATATTAGTAATTTTGACTAAAACAACTATAGAACTTATTCCGAAAACAACAGTTTTATTGAAAACATTTATTGCGTAACCTGAAATAAATATTTTAACTATCGTAAACAAACTTATAGATTTCCTTACGTACAAGCATAGGAATTATTGTGAGGGATAAGCTTGAAGAAGGTTATCTCGCCTAAAGTTTTTCGCAAATTCTCGTACAGCCGCGCTGCCAATTGTGTGTATAACTAATGCTCCTCTTGAATATTGTACTGCTGTTAAAAACCTAGGTGTGATTTTTGACCAACATTTAACGTGGACAAAACAAGTAGTGGCGATTTGTAAGAAAGTGTACTATGCATTACACACACTGAAGAGAAACAAAAATTTCCTAACGACACAACTTAGGAAGCAATTAGTGCAAGCTCTTATTCTCCCTCACTTTCACTACTGTGATGTATTATACAGTAATTTAGACACAGCACTCGCTAGTAAACTACAACGTGTTTTTAACACATGTATAAGATTTATA
>PNEQ01134523.1:0-72667 GCA_003012365.1 Medauroidea extradentata | reverse complement strand
AAGGCAAACAGGTAGGGGTCAGAAGGGAGGGTTGCTAAGGAGGGGAAAGGGGGGAAAGGCACATCACCCTGAATTAGCGTTCATGACTACCCGAGTAGACGGCGCGAAATTCAAGCAGAGCGGAGACACAGACGAAACTAAAATTTTAAGTTCATATCAAAGGTACAATTTAAGGAGGACGAGCTGAGAGTCAGCTCAAAGGCATACTCTTCAGTGCTAGACTAGGCGCTTCGGGCCATTTCAACATAAGATACAAAACATAGCACTTCGGGCCGAGACATACTGGAACAAGAATGAGAACTGAGATCTTGCTAGTGGCAGTGCGTATTTGGCAATCAACTTTTTGACCCCGAGGAGAGCTATAACGTCTACATAACTTCCAACTCTTGTACTGCTAGCGACTCAACTATGGCGCTGCGGGCCATCTCAAATAACTGACAAAGTTCGTACTGGTAAGGCTTTATGGTGATCAACTCCTTGACCCTGAGAAACTTGAAATTGTAAATATAACTTCTAAAAGTCTGATTGAGTATATCCGCACTACAAAGTTTAACTCGGTTACATTTCCACGTCTGTGGGTTAACAACTAGTCACATGGGCTTTGGCTTCCCCTTAGAGTCGTCCTGACACTCAGGTAGGAATGGTGACAAGAAGATTTGGTAGGGGTGAAGGATTCGCCATCAGACGAATTTGAGGAAAGGTATCGCAGAGGGCACCTTGCGGACATCAACCCTCTGTGACGGACTGTTGTGTGTGGGGCTGGGGCACCTTGCGTACGTCAACCCCAGCGTGTAAGTTAGGAAGGTAGGTAGGGTTAGGGTAATCTGTTGGCACCTTGCGGACGTCAACCAACAGATCGGTAGGCAAGTGCTCAGGAGGAGTGCCAGGATGACCCTGCGGCTAGGCCGAGTCCCTGACGACTTAAGAACTTCTTTTTTTTTTTTTTTATCTGACGGGCACCCATATCCCGCCACATCAGCGTGTACCCCAGCTCAGTCTAATGGGTACTCCGACGTGCATTAGTCGCTAAAGCGAAGGAAGGGATGGGGAGTGAATGTGTGTCAAGGCAAAGCCTCATACACCTAAGTTGCGATTTCTCTAAGGAAAAGGTGGCGTGCATTGCGGCGTAGCAGGGTTGAAAATGGAGGCCACGGGCGCAGTTGGGGCCATGACCTCCCCCCGAAGAGAGCAAGAGTCAGAATAAGGGCACAGAAAAACCAGCACAAATAGGGTAGGGTGCTGGGAAAAGCTGTGCGACAGGCGCGGCAGGGATAAAAATATCCGCATAATTAAGTGGTAGGCAGTGATAAAGATAGGTATGGCTCGACGTCCCGTTGCCAGGACACTAGGAAAGATGAGGTGGCTGGTGAAGTGAGATGGGATTGGCCAGCGACTCCGGCCAATCAGAATGGCGGCTCAGCGAGCCTGTTTTCGCCAGTTGGGCCTGAGCGCCCCTGGCGGCGACAAGTCGAACAAAGCCAGTTTGTCCGATTGCCGAGCTGTTGAGGATATTCCCGCGTCAGGCAAGCCTGGCACAACAACATCCAAAACAGCAATGTAGGCCAAGCCTACTTCTCGGCGACAGCAGTAGAAAACTGTACAGCTCAGCCCGTACACAGGCTCCATCTTCTCTCTTCTCGCAGACAGCAGTAAACCTTTCATTGCCGGGATGGAGAGGGGGCTTCACCACCGGTAGCCACCCCCACCCTTCTCTCCAAAATAATCCGTTGGTCTTGAAGTGGCGAGACATCCAGGATCTACCATGTGGCGGGCTAGGTCCACCGGCCCCGACGTCGAAGGTCCCCGATGACGTTGGTCCAAGTTCCGGTGCATTCCATTTCTCGCTCCCCACACGCCCTGCAGTCCACAGCCCGCAGGATCCAGCAGTTGGATTCGCTACACTTCGCATGTTTCAGCACCTCGAGATCCCTCCCGCCGCCTTGACCATTGGACTGCTTCCCGCAGAGCGCGTCGTCCGTCTTCATGCTGAGCTGTACAGTTCGCCGCCCCTGCCGTCGACGGCGCTTGCGCACCGGCCAGTTGGTCCACGAGTCAGTATTTGAATATTCCTGACAACTCCTCAGCGAGGAGCCCTGTATTCGCCACCAACAGGACGCGCTCGATTGCAGATGGTCGCTGCCGCATGGCTGCCACGATCGCTCCGCCCCCTACAGGCCACGGCATCTTCGTTGCGATGAAAATGGCGGCACCTCCCGGCGCGCAGCTCCGCAGGAGCACGATGTTCACGCCGCGACAGCCACGACACGAGACTTACGAACTTTGGCGGGTTGCCCCCCTTTTATACTGGCCAGAAGGGCTGAAAGTACCGTTAGGTGGGCGGCGCAAAATGGTCGACGAGAGCTCGTGACTGTCTGCTGCTACAAGTGTGCCACCCTCACACTCTAAAATTACTCCCTCGGGTCAAAATTACTCTGCCACACAAAATAAATATCCCGACTGGACTAAATAATACGCGTGTTGCCGTTAAACACTAAAAGTAAGGTACAAAAACATTTGAATGAAATTAAATACATTTCAAAGCACAAGGAACAGATATAATATATAATTACGTGCGTATTTTCCCGTATTCATTTGTGAATGCACTTTACAAAGTCTGTGCACAGGATTGGTAATACTGGTATGGCGCTCGGCCATATTTGTAGACAAACACTCGTGTAAGGTTAACAAAGCTGCGTGATATAATTATACAATGAAAATACACATTGGATAAACACTGGAATATATTAACGTAAGTAATTATGGGTTTACAAATAAAGTCTGTGACTTAACAATCTTACGAGCTAAACTAAACGGCAACACGGTAATCGGAAATGTGCGGGCGCATGCTAAGACTTTAAGGTTAAGATAGCAAGTATAGAAAATCGGGGGCGAGCGTTAAAGATTTTACAGCTTGACGCAACTGACACGCGTCACTGTGTTTCGATTCACATGGCAAGCATCTTTTCCATTTCATTTATAACATTGTTACATGCATAACTTATCTTTGTAGCACTGACAGATGACACAATTAGTAAGCTATTCTTTATTTTTTACATATTTGCTTAAATTGTACTAATTGTGGTAGGTGGTAGAGCTTACACTTTCCTAATTTGAATAGTCCTCTAGCCTATCTCAAAACGTTGCAAATCTTCCATTTTTGTGGGTAATGCGACAGGTGTTGATTTTTATTTATCACGGAGTTCCTAAGATTAATTTGGCCATTTTGAAGGCATCTCATAAAACAAAAGATATCAATTTTAGGGAACTGAGAACTGATTAACAATGTTTCTGGTAAGATGAACTAAACATAATTTTTTTTTAAATTTCAAATATATAACTAAAACCATAAATATGGAAGGCAAACAAAGTTATTATGAGTCGGGGATGTTTTAAAATACAATATTTGTACATAGATACAAACAAGATTATTCCCAAACCACATAAATTGGGGTGACACAAATCGGACATGCTGTACTTAACAGAAATTATTGGTCTTTCTTTAAAAATGATGAAAAAGTCGGCTTCTTACTTTCCTTGTCTAATACTTACATTTTCTGTCACACCATCCTGGGGTGACGATAAATAAAACACAGTGCTCATCATCTTTTTTGTACTTCACTAAGAGACCACATTGTAACTCAGCTGCAAGTAACAGAGTGACACATATGCTGCCCAATACCTCTGGCATGATAGAGGTAAAGTGACAAACAAATAAAGCAGCAGTACATGCAACCTAATAAAGCAAAACTTCTTATATACTTATAAGCAACACAATTAATTTACCTCCCAACACTTCCCCTTCTATTACATTGTGTTCCCCTTCAATTACAGTATGTTGGTGCTGAAATCATATTGAACCTTAGAATAACATGCATACAAAAAACTTAGTTTCAAACACTATACAAAGCCCAAGCACTTTACAAAGTTAACATGTTTGTTTTATGTTAGTGACTTTGTCAAAACGTCAGAAATCATTTTATCTGTAGACAAATACTCTAGAATGACCCTTTTTTTTTTTTTTTTGCTATTGTGGCCTTAATTATTTCTTGTTTATTTTTATTTTGTATATTTCCTTATGTTTGATTTATTGAATTATTTTCAGGTATTGTTGACAGAAGTTTGGTAAGGTATTTTTTGGTATTTTATCTGTATCAGTATTGAAAAATTTTTCTATTTTACATTTAATTTGGTTTATTTAGGCTGGGGCAACTTTGTATTTTAATTTTAGCTAATTATCATGATTTACAGCAGTTTATATACTTTAAATTATTATTGTACTTTAACTCCAGGCTGGGTGTATTGTTGGCTAGTTTAGTTTGATGGCACAGGTGTACCTACCCAGTTCCTCGAATGGCTAAATTTAGACTTTTTACAGTTTTCTTCTACTCTTACTTTTCACTTGTCGAGTGTGCGAGAGAGACAGTGATATGTTTGCGCGGACTGGAGTGGGCCAATGAAAAGACATGCTGTTTAAATTTATTAAAGTTTATGTTGTAAATTAAAGTGTAATTATGATTTTCAAAGCAATATTTTCACTTCAGAGGTTGTTAAAAGGTAAATAGATTGTATTTGTTCATTGTATTTACTGTACTTTTAGTTTTCTGTTACATTTTTACCTTGGTGCGCTGGATGCCCGCCAGAGGCACTGCAGGGAGAGAACAAGCGTCACGGAGGTCGGCCATACTTACTTGTGGGTTGAGCGTGGTGAGAGATGGTTGTGAGGGAAGGAATGCATGTCAGAATGATAGAGGTGGCAGAACAGCTATGGGGGAGTAGTTTTCGTCTCTCTTTTTTTTTTTTTTTGGTATTTGTAACTGAGAGTGGTGTTGCGTGATGTAAATATGTAAGGTTTAATTTGAGTTTTCGGCATTTGTATCAGTGCTGTTCTCTCCCGGGAGCGTCAGTTGAAAGCTTTTGGAGTTTATGTGAAATCTGAAGTAATTAACGTCATGTAGTAGCAAACTGTTTGGTGCGGAATTTAAAGTTTTTTAATTATACAAGTCACGACAACATGGTGTAGTTATTGGTTGCCTACTGCAGTATGTTATCAACTGACCACTATGCTTTCACTACTGGTCATTAAGACAGTGTAGCATTTTTAGCAGACATGCTACACTAGTTGTATGGTTCCTTGGTTGTCACAATACAATACTTGGCGTCTGTGGTTCATTATTTTTAGCCACAAGGTAAATGATGAAGTTTGGATCAATGAAAGGCTTAGGAGTTCTGTCTGAGATATGTCATTACGTTCTTAACTCCTAAATCCTAAGAAGTCTTCTTCATCTTTCGTAGAAGAGATATCACTGCTGTCTTCTTGCTCTTGTACCTCTTCCTCTTCATCTCCCATCTCCCATCTCCCATATCCCATCCAGATGGGTTTTTGATGAATATTTTGTGTGCTGCTGTCGCAACAATTTGTGTTTGAGAAAACGTCATGACTGATCGTTATCTTCTTTGTGGTAGGGTCAATCAGACAATAGCCTGTTGTTTCATCATAATAGCTAATGAAAAGTTTCTTCTCTGCCTTCGAATCTCATTTTTTTCTTATTGGCAAAGGGATTTTTGCCATTGCTTCAAACCCAAAAATTCTGATATGCTTCACATTAGGGTATCTAGAGAACCAGGCTTCAAATGGTCTTTTGTCCTTATCAGCCTTGGTAGGACATTGGTTATTCAAATAGACTGTTGTTGCTACGTCTTCTGCCCCAAGTTTTTGGTAAGCCTGCATCACGCAGCTTGCGTCTTGCCTTCTCAGTTACACTTCTATTGGCACATTCTGCAACACTATTTTCCTGGGGAGTATACTTCACAATCTCTTGGTGTCGAATGCCTTTCTCATTCAGACGTGTTTGCATCTTACTGTTAGTGTATTCGGTCCCATTATCAGAATGTAAGCACTTCAGCCTTTTACCAGATTGGGTTTCAACCACTGCACAAAATTCCTTGAAGATATTGATGACTTCATCTTTCCCTTTCAAGAAGTAGACAAATGTGTAGCAGGAGAAATCATCAATAAATATGTCAAAATATATGCTACCTCCCGTACCTTCAAGGGATAAAGTCTCCATCGGGCCACATAAATCTGTATATACTAACTAAAGTAGGCTAGTTCAGATTCCTTGAATTTACTAGTTTTGAATGGGAGTCTTGCCCGTGTACCCATCACGCAGGTTCTACATGGTTCATTACTAATTTTTACGTCTTCAGTACCTAAAACCGTAGTGGGCAACATCATCATGCTTTTTCTATTCAAATGAGCTAGTCTATGGTGCCTAAGGGAAGTATCTTTTTCAACAGTTAGTGCACATTGTTCACTACATAGGTTAGAAGTGTTTGATAGTTACCTTTATCTAGAACTGCAGTTGCAATTACCTTACGTTCAGTGCTGATTACCGTACCACCATCCTTGTTAAAAACAACAATGTTACTTTTACTAGTGATTTTACTAACTGAAAGCAGGTTAGCTGCAATGCCTGAAATGTGGTGGACATCATGAGCTGTAACATGCATTACATTACCATCAACTAATGTGCTAATAGTGGCATTATCAACAGTTTCAGCTTTAAGTAACTGATTATTTGCAGTTTGTACTTGCACTGTGGATTTAGAAACAGCCTCATCCTCAAATTTGTCTTTAGTTAGATGCACAGATGCACAATAATCTAAACACTATGCTCTATCATGCTCCATTTTACCATTATCACCAGAAGTCATGCAAGAAGAGAAAGCATTTATGGGTTTGCTATTATCTACTTTGTTGCTCTTCTTACCTTTTAACTTGCAGTTTGCAGCAAAATGTCCCAGTTTGTCACAATTGTAACACCAAGTTTGCTTCTGTTTGACTTTATTTCCTCTCACATTTTTATTAGTTTGTCCTTTCATGTAAAGCACCAAGTCGGCTTTGGAATCACGTACGGTTGTTGGTTTTACGTCCTACAACAGTTTGATTTTAATCACATCCGTGGTAATAGGTATTTCTGAGCCTTCTAACCCCATAATCATTGCCCCAGACTCTTCAGAAAGACCAGCTAGCAATAATGTTATCTACCAATTTGTCACTGACGTCAAAAATGTCTCTAAGACGCTGTGCACTCGACATTATTTTATTCACATACTCCTCGATAGAAGTGCAACTTTCAAGGTGCATCAAAATTAACTGCTGTAATAATATTACTCTTCTCATGACATTGTTGTCTTCAAAAAGCTTTTGAATTGTTTACCATGCATCCCTAGAAGTTGTAAATTTTTCGGCATAACGTATTAGGTTGGCTTCAAGTATTAATGAAATTTTTAAAGTGCTTTGCTGTCCTTTTCTTGCCCATTGTCAGGTTTTACCATGTCTATGTCCATTGATCTTCTAACATTAGAATAGCTTTTATTTGGAACTTACAAGAAACATAGTTTTCGCGACATTTAAGTTTGTCTACAGTCGACAACGCTGATGACGCTCGCCACCATGCTGCCTGCTCACCGCATTAATTTTCAACAGCACTGAAAAACATTAACTGCCATTATCGTTGTAACTCGACACATGTGAGAGTCAGTGGCTAATTGGGCCCATAACCTTTGTTAGGGTAACGATAAATAAAATCCAGTGCTCATCATCTTTTCTGTACTTCACTAGAGACCACAACGCAACTGAGGGACAAGTAACAGCAGTGTTGCCAGGTTTTCTGGAGCTAAAATCCCTGCAGTCTGCTTCAAAAATCCCTTTCAGCTCTAAAAAACTCCTACAAAAAATACAGTTTTTTTAATAAAAAGTTTATTATGATAAAAATAATGTATTCATCATAGTATAATCAACATTTTAGATTTATGTCTAGAGAAATAAGCATTTTTTTTTTCTAGTAAAGAACACATTTTACATAACATTTTCATCCTTAATATTTCTCTATATTTTTAAAATGACGTTATATTTTTCGGTTTTTAATTGGCATTTGTGAACATCAGTTTCATTTCCTTGTCATCAGCTGCCAAAAGTCCAGCAATTTACTGGGTACTCTTAGCATGCTTTCTTTATGTTTTGCATATCTAACTTGACACGGACAAGTGATGCAGTTGTGGATGCAGATAACGTGTTTCTCTTTTTTGTTTTTATATCAGAAACCATCGAGAATATGTGCTCAACAGAGGCACTGAAATGTGGAAATGACAGACAAATTCTTGCTAGTGTGCCAATATTTTGAAACTGAAACTCAGCATTGGAAATTTTCACACACTTCTATTTCCATCCAATGTTCCAGTATTGGTAACTTCAACAATGCAGTTTTTTCCTCACTAGAAAAATAATTAGGCATATGATCCCATTCATCTTTAGATGTGGTAACATCAATTTTTTATTTGAATTTTTGGAGGAGTGGTGATAACTCAATATTACTGCTTGATTTGTCAACCCCTGAGGCATGTGAAGGTTGTACAAATGTCAAAGCATGAATGCACCTTGTTGTAATGACAATCTTTTCTGTGCTTCCTGGAAAGCAACTTGGTAGAATTGCAAGCGTCTGAGCCGGAAATGTTTTTAATTTTTGCTTATTTCCTCGTCAGATGATGTTTTCAATCCGCTTAAGAGTTTCTTCTGCCGCTGCCCCTATTTTAACATCATTTAATGGCAAGAGATTTTCAGGATGCTTAGCATTGCACGTAAACAAAAGCTCTTCGAAAATCAGTTCAGGTTTCAAGAAATTTGAATCTAGCAGTCTTAAAAACTTTAGACTTCATTAGCGAGACAGGTGATGAGTTTTTCATACTGGAAGAGTTCGTTGAATTAATTAAATCAAAGTAGCTATCGGCTTCTCTTTTATTCATACTGTCATCACTTCATTAAATAACCAGGGAAAATTAAACAAGTCAGAGAATATTGAACTGACCAGAGAATATTGAACCAACTAGAAAATATTGAACCAACCAGAGAATATTGAACCAACCAGAGAAACTAAATGAACCAGATAATGTTGAATGAACCAAGTATGTTTAACCAACTAGAGAATGTTGAACCATTACATAAAGCTGACAAAATTTTTCTTGTTAAGGTTAGTTTTTCAGAGGGAGTGACTAAATAAAACATAATTGCACAGTTATCATTGTGGGTAGTGAACACACACTCTTTTGCCCAGGACAGATTCCCCATCTACTGCCATGGGAATTACCCTCATTTTGATAGTATTGCTCCCAGATTTCCCTGTTCTATACTTACATGTTTTAAGCCCTGATAATAGCTTGAAAGTACAATATGTTGTATAAAAAGTTTTATGAGCTCAAAGCTCTACTTGTTGGTGTGTTAGAATAGTAAATTTCACTAATTTATACCCTACATGCTCTTGTGTAAAAGTGATCAAAAGTTATCTGACCTGCTGAAAAGGTCATCTATCCACTGTGAAGAGTTCCATCAATTTTTTTTATATTTGATCGCTGTGATTCATTAAATTCTCCAACCTAGGGTTGCCACAATAGTGTAACCCAAAAAGAGGACACACACTTGTTCAAAGCATTAAAAAAGAGGACACTTAAAAAAACACTCTTAGTACACCATAATTTTTTTTTTTTTTGTAAATGTATCAATTATTTACTTTATTATGTGGTCGTTTAGTAGAGTAAATGCTAAAAAAGCTAACATAATTTCTAGAAATAAACTCCAAGTATGTTAGCACTACAATATTAAACAGATAGAAATAGTCTTCAACATAGGCTGACAATTGCACTTTCTGAAAACCATTGACAACTGTAAACATATGTATAGCAATCGAACAACATAATAATTTCCAAAGAAAAGAAGTTGCACATAAGCGCGAGACGTGTCGGTTCCGTTACTAAACATTTCGTGACACAGAGACCATATAAAAAGTACGTTTTGGCTCTCTGTTCTTGAAAAAGAGGACATTTGGCCCATTTTTGTAAAACACGGCCGGACAGTTTACGAGGCGTTGAGAAGAGGACTGTCCGGGTAAAAGAGAACGTCTGGTAACCCTACTCCAACCCTCCACCTTCTTTCGTCGGGTGAAGGATTTGGCAGTTAGTGTACAGATTAGGATCATTGATAGTTATTTGCTGTGAGTGCTACTTACCAGCTTCTTCCTAGTGCAATCATCATGTTAACTTTGGGTGCATCAGCAGTGAATGAGTTGAAGGAGGAAGTAGTTTTTTCTTTCTTTCACAAGACCACATTTTAGGTCTTGCCAAGTCCTGGTAACTAAAAACATTATTAATTTTTAAGATACCGGTACTAGTTATTTATTTATTTATTTATTCATTCATTCATTTAGAAATGTCAAGCCAGGCAGATGAATTTTTTGTATGATTTTAATAAAACTTGAAAATTTAGAATACTAAACTCGTGTAACTGATATGATGGGCTGCATTGTTAGATATTGTCACATAGAAGCTTCACAGGTATTTCTTCCAAGTTTCTAAAAATTAAATCACTGTTTCAAAGTCATGATTTTGAGAATGTTGACAGTAGGCATTTAAACACTGTTAGTAGTCATTAGTCAAGATTATGAGGCATTGTACAATGTAGAAAATACAGTGGAAATCTAAGTGTAAGTAGTACTGTTTTGCAAGACTTGTTGGGGATTGAATCATACAGAATTGTGTTGACAGATGCTAGCTGCCATTTTTTCTTTCAGTGCTCATATAAATTCATGAGTAAAGTTTTAGCAATGTTGTTATTTGTCAATCTGTCTGTTGTTTTTGTTAGAAATTCTCTAAATTACATTTTCTGTAACTTATAATTGTAGACAAAAAACATGTGAATATACTTTTGAGGCAGTATTTTACTAGAAATAAATTACTTTCCTCATATATTTTGACTCTATTTGTTGAAAGAGAGAGTTCATTTTATTGTACTGTGGTTTGTGGAAAGTCTAAACGAAAGGTCCTGAGTTTATTGAACCCCCAAAGCACAGGGGTACTGAATCATTTTTCATAAATAATTGAAAATGTCTGAATATCCTGTTACCTTGCCACTGGAATGTGATGTCTACAACAATGAACACCTAGGATTCCGAAGAAGATAAAGTGGTGTAGCCGTTTTTGGCATTTAAACAATTACAATCCATGTGTAGTTTTTGTTTTAAAGTGTTTAGTTAATGGTTGTTTATTTATTAAGTTAAATAGCACTGTTGAGAATTAATGTTGTATTTTGATAACAGACTTTGTTAGAATCTTGGAACAAACACCTCTGACAGTTACTTGCTTTTGAGTAGTAGTCTAGCCATTGGTAGCTAGCAACAATGCACACTGCTCGGTGGATGTTCCCCTTCTTGCTTGTTGTTTACTGTAGTTGTTGTCATGCAGGCGGCCCACAAGGCTACGTGCGCGTCTGCCCTGAAGCCCGCCACCAACAGCCAGGTTAGCCAACTTGCTATGTGCTGTTTCTCTCTAACACACTTATGTCTTTGTGACTGTACTTTTAGCTGATCTCTCTCTTTCTCACTCTCACCATTCACACTATGCAGTATGTTCTAACACATTTTCTGTAGCTGTGCACTGGTTTACTAACACTGCAACTAATACATTTACCTGCCTCCATGCAAGCTTGTCGGCTAGCAGGACTGTATTAGTATGGCAGTTTTTAGGCTTTGTCAATCCTTATAATAATAGTTAAATGGACATTGAAGGTGTAGGAGTGTCTCCGCATGTCCTTTTAGTTTATCTTTCAACTGTTGCTCCAGTTTCTTGCATGTAAAACTGTTGAAAATGGGGGTTCTGTTCTACAGTTTTTTAAGCCTACGTGTACAATAAATAAATCATCTGCATGCTGATTAACGAACCAGTGTGGTTTTTTTTATAAGAAAGGAAGAAGGTGGAAGAAGTGCCTCATTGAACTTTTAAGCTACAGTAGCTTTGTATGATACACAATTTTAAGTTACGAATGTAGATCCTGATCTTTGTTGAAGTGAAATATCAGTCCTAGTAATTTCTAGTTTGTCAGACTGTATAAGTCTTGATGTGTGTGTGTGTGTGAAACTGAATTTTGCATATAAAGGTGCATTAATTTAGAATTGTTAAAATTATTTTTGTTTTACTTTACCCAGGGACAACCTGAATTTTTGTACTTTAGTAAACTAAGTTTTAATTAATAATTGTACAGTAAAGCCTGTCCAAAACGAACTATTTTATCACGGAACTCAGAGTAAATATTCCTGTTGCTCGTAATCACATGCAGTACATACTATAGACTTGATTTTGTTTAGAAAAACTATTCGTGTCAAATGTATGGCGCGAGTTACATATCAGTGTAAAAGTTCACTATATTTAATAACTGTACATGCTGTTTTTTTTTCCCCTGTTCGTTTATAGACAACTCCGCGACAGTGTTTCAGACATCTGAAATATCAGAAGCAGATGGCCGAACATGGCACAGTAAAGAAACCATGCAATTCAATTTTCAGACGGTAAAAAAAAATATGAAAGAGAATCTTGTCAGCATCACGTTTATCTGCGCATATCATTTAACATATGATACCTACATGCCAGCACAGACACCAGACTCAAATAGATTGCATAACTGTTTAGGTGTTGCACAGCTGCCACTTCCCTTTTTGTTTTGTTTTCAAAATTTGATTCCTTCAGTTTTGCAGAAAAAGAGATCAAATATTCCATAGCATGCATGTGTATATTATTCCAGATTAATTTCCTGGCTTGAAAAAGTGAAAAAAGAAATGTAGGTTACAAACGCATTGTCTTCTTGTGCATTTTTTCGCATGTGTCTAGTTGTTGACACTGTGCAAAACATTAGGCTATCATCGGAAATGCTCAGCTGCTCACTCAATTCAGCGCTTCTCTCCCTCTCTCGCTGTTTTTTTGTCTCTCTCTGTTTCTCTGTCTCTCTCTCTGTTTCTTTGTCTCTCTCTGTTTCTCTGTCTCTTTCTCTGTTTCTCTGTCTCTCTCTCTCTGTTTCTCTCTCTCTCTGTTTTTTCTCTCGCTCTCTGTTTTTCTCTCTCACTCTCGGTTTTTCTCTCTTGCTCTCTGTTTTTCTCTCTCGCTCTCTGTTTTTCTCTCTGTCTCTTCCTCTGTCTCTCTCTCTATCTCTATCTTCTCTTTCCCTCGAATGTATGTCAGGAGCATGACACTACGTGCAATCACCGAACTGACGAGAAATTTGTTCAAAGTAGATTCTTCTTCACAAGACTTGCTCCGTAATTCTTTTCTTTTAGCTTACTGGCGGAGCTAGTACACTAATACATTACTAACTGGATTTTCGCAACAATCCCTGTACGTAAACCGCGTGAATGTAGACTGGCGGCTCTACGATTTTCTCGAGGGAGGGGCGCGGATAGGCCATGATCTATAATTTCTGCTGATCTTACGATAATAATTTTTTAATCCTGGACGAGAGCACACATCAATGAACTATTACCCAGTTTTGTTACAAACCGTTTCAACTTGTTTAAACTATGATAACAGTTTTTTTTTATTAAAATGTACAATCATTTTAGATAATTTCGTAACTAAGGAAATTCTTATTAAAGAAGTAATTAGTCATTTATGTACAATATTTTACCAAGAAAAAATTTGACTGCATAGTGAAAACAATATTTAACAAAACTGGGGAACTGTTTTGCGATAGCTCTCATTAAGGAATAAAATGTAACTATCGCAAAGCAGTATAAATTATGTATCTAGGCTAGAGACGATGGTTTATTGCAGGAAAGCTTAACTGTTTGTTGGTTTCAACGTACGTTCAGCTTACCAAAAGCTCACTGGCTTTACCCTATGTATTGAGCTGTTAGCATATTTGACTGGTTCAATAAGAACACCGCTACTGTAACATTTAATGCCTGGTATTGGTCTGCAGGCAGCTAAGGAACATAGGACTATATCACCCAATCTTATATGTCACAAGAAACTACTGTGTTTTCAAAGGTATGTTGGCACAAAAACTCTTAGCAATATACCATCATCTCTAATGATGGTATGTTACGAAAATGTTTTGTGGCAACATACCCTTGAAAACGCTGTAGTTTCTTGAAACATACATGATTCGATGAATTTTTCTGACACAACGTAACAGGCATAAAATATTTGTGATATTGGGATTCTTATTGGCTCAGTCAAATAGGGTAACAGTTCCAGGTACAAGCTAAAGCCAGTAATCTACTGATAAGCTGAATGTGTGTTGAAATCCAGCGAACAGTCAAGTTTTCCCGCGATAAACCATAATCTCTAATCATGGCCTTAAAAGTGGCCGGAGATGTCATACACACATACACATGTATGTCATGCGACTGCGACCCCCTCCCTCACGTGCATTGTAACCACCACTGTGTATGTGTATCTTGAACAACTGTATGTTCGTGTCACTTTTGCGATTGGCTCTTGACTTACTGCATTTGACACTTCGAGGTGGATGCTGAGCCAATAATACAGAAACAATTAAATGCTAACCCAAACATTTGGAATCACTGTGTCAGCAAGCAGTCCATGAACAGCAGCTGTATACTTGAGTACGCAAATATTCGGTGAGGCTAGCATATTGTAGCGTGGTCCATGATCCAGGCCCCAGATTTGTTTTTACATATTTTTAATCCTCAGTATGTTTGTTTCATATTTAGTTGTCACTTATAATGTAGACCTCATGGTCATTATAACAATGGTATAGGAGAGTTTTGTTAAGAACTAATTGTAATTTTATTTGATAAAGCCGGCATGTCAGTGGAAATTTATTCATATTTAAAGTATGTAATCAATTTCATTACCTGTGAACTAATTCTGCATAAAATAAGTAACATTTAATTTGGTAATTGGAAATCATTCATTTAGCAATAAAAACAACAGTTTGCTTAATAGTGTAACGCTGAGCTAGTCGTGGACGTGTGGCATTGGGGCTTTGCCGCGCCACATCTTTTGGTTCGCCAAACGTGGGGCACACTACAATATACAGAATGTCCCACAAGTCTAGTCTCATAAGGGAAATGGGTTAAATATGGAACGTTGTAGTAGTGATGCAGTGTGTTGAAGTATGACAATGGCAGTTTGTGCACCTCCATGTCCCATTACAACAGAAAATCTTTTAATTTATGGCCACGATTAGCTTTGCCCATGTAAAATGTGACTTGTCCTATGAGACTGAACTTGTGGGATAACCTGTATATCAGTTAACCCGCGAATTTGTCTTGTCTCTTATCATTAGTTGCACTGGTAGCCTATGCAAGGAACATTTTTTTATGTTACATCAGCAGGAGGAATAAAAGCCCTTCACTTTGTGGAAATTCATTGCACATAGGCTACATTTTCAATCTCAATCCCCCAGTATGCCATAACTTTGAGGAAAAAGAAATTTTTCAATTTAAATTTTGCCTAGCTGCAATCATTCTAGAAATTCTTGGAAATTAATCAGTCCTCAGAGGTGGAGCATCAATTAATCTCAGATGACGGTGTAAGACGGTATTTTCACTGTGTTCTGACCAAGGATAACATAATGATTTGAAACATTATCAAAATTTAAATAGGTAAACAAAACTTTAACTTCTTTTTGATGTCACTTCTTCTATCTTCTGTCTTGAAGTTTTCAGAATGATTTTCATCAACATTTAACTGAATTTCTTTTTTTATTTCCTTTGTCCCCACTTGTTTGAAAAATTCCTTTAGGTAGATAATCGTTGCTGTTGACTATCTGTGATGTGCAGTATCTGTTGCTTGCCACTCTGTGTCTTGTTGTCTATGAAATTAACAGCACAGGGATTGATTTGATCTTGCTGGTTTGGTCTTCGAATTTGAAAATATTTTACGTACTTTGCGAAGAACTTATGTCAACTCCTGTTATTGCTAGCAAGATAATTTATTCTCCTAGCTAACCTGCCGAGGAAAATGTGGATAAATACAACAGGAGAATAATGGCGAGCGCAAGGCGATTTACAAGATGACTATGACAGTTAACGAAAATTCTGTGACTCGTTTAAGCTAATACAAATTTTATACTCTGCGCAAAACCATATTAATGTGACATATTATGGCATGAAAATATAACTGAGTGCGAGTACATAGATATGGTTGAAGAGATAGAAAACAAACTGTTTAGGCTATTCTTTTCTTCGAAAAACATGTCTCTAACCAAGCAAATTCATGATCGAAACTGATTATTATAAATGTGTGCATTGTATATCCGCTGTTTCTTCCAAATTTGTTAAGCATCATCTAAAATTAAAATTGTATTGATTCTTGATTGCTACCGCGAGTGTAGCCACTTTTGACTTTTACAATATAAATGTCTTGCGCCTTAAGTAGGCCTATGTCTTGATACATTTTCGTAACCTCAAATTGTGTAGCCTTCTCGAGCATGTACAAGAATGTAGGAAGTGTGAAGTTTGATTTTTATAAGCTATAGAGGAAAATTGTCACAAATTTATTGTTACAAACTTTTTTTGGTTGTGTTACGAAATGTGAGCAAAACAAAAGTTAATTAATTTCGGGACTTTATAATTCAGTGTGGTAGATACTTTGTTCTTTTAGTTGATTGGCGATGTTCGTAAATAATTACATGCTTTGTTCACTGGAAGCAGCACTTTTTAAGGCAAGTGAAATAGCTGTGTTTCACAGTTCTGTTTCTACATATTTATGCTATGCCTCAAACGGAAAACATGCGGTGTAAAGTTATATATTTGTACTGGTTTCAAATTGAGTAACTTAGTTGATTTTTAATTCCATGCAAGTTTCGCAACTCATGTGACATCATATTTATGTGTGTATTTCCTGAATTAGGCCTACAAGTGGCTTTTGTCGTTATCGTAATACCTACATCATTTCTAAGCAGTTCAGTGCTAACATTTTTCATGTCATTCGTACAAAGATTCTGCAATAAATTTCACTGGCTTTGCATGTATTCAACGAGGTAGGTTTGATTTGTGTAGATAGCGTACATGTGAAGAGTTTTGAAACAGTCTCATGAAAGACTATAAATTAAAAGTTAAGCCCTCCAATTTCTGAAATAGCGAGGATCCCAAAAAATATATCTTAAATAATCACACAATGAATTCAAACACTTAATTTTTATAATTTTTTCACATATTTTGACAGTAATGTTTATTTTAAGTTAGTGTACATGGTACTTGCCTTGTAACGTAAGTGAAATGCCTAGTATAGCCTAATACAGACTATACATGTTATAAAATGTCATTATTATTTCACTTCTCACTTGTAAAAGATTTAATTTTTCATACGTATTTTGTAAATAATACAGAAAAAAAATATAAACGTAGCACACTTGTCAACATAGACATAAAGCACCACCAAAACTCTTAACAACCTGATAGCTAACAAGGTAATAAAAACGGACGATACAACACAACTGGGCACGTAACAAGGGAATAAGCTAACACTGTGTTAACTAACAGCGTGTTAATTTAAAGTTGATACAACGGGCTCTAAGTTTTTTTTTCTCAGACTGTCCCAGCTCATTTTCCAATTCGTATTTCACATTAGCGACATGCCTGCAACTTTTTGTTGTAATTTAAAATATTCAGAGTTATGGAGATAGAATAAAAAAGTAACAGAATTTTACTTTGGGAGGAGATTATTTACAAAAGTTTTATGTTTGGGGAACTTCAACGGGTTTATAAACGTCTGATGCGACAAGAGCATTAGGTCCATTTCAGCGTTTCCGTACTAGTTTCAGTTGATCGATACCATATGTATCTTTTGAATTGTGCAATATTTCTGTAGTGATTTTATTGTGAAATGCCAATTAATAGATTTTAGAAAAGGTTTTATTATGGTGGTAAAAAGAAGATGAATTTAACAATTAATATTCATTTAAAAACGTATATAGTGTTTTTGCAGGTAAATCAAACAGCATAATATTTATTTTGTATAGAGAACTAGTCTCACTTTGGTCCTAAATAATGTTATATTCTGTTTGACGAAATAAGAGCAGTTGCAAAATATGAAAGGAACTTCTTAAGAACTTGCAAGTTCCTTTCGATGAACTTGAATGGAACTAGTTACTTTTAAAAAGGAACTTTCCAAGCCATAGGTAAACCAACATATGCGAATTAACATCAGTATATGTGAATAAATAGTCTAAAGCGAATATGCTTCAGTGTGATGTTCATAAAGTATTTAAGGACGTTCATATGTGAAAATAAATAATTTTTATATTTTTACATAATAATGTTAGTTCTGTAGATGTACTAGTGAAAATGTTATCCTGTAATGAAACTTTTTATGCTTGAATTTTTTTTATTCCGTAATGGCATGTCAGTCAAAATTGGCATATTATGGAGACAGAAAACAAAAACCAAAGAACGAATGCTGTACCGAAATTAAATAATTTATACTGAAATTATGTTTCATGGACTATTCATTAAAAGTTATCGAACACAGAACAACACATTTTCGTAGTTTTGAAAAATTTCTGAAAATCAGTTACTAACCCTACATTGTTAGGTAAATTATTTAAAAAAATCTATGATATGTGTTTTTATAACTTTTCACAAGTAACCGGAGACATCTGTCAGTGTAAATTATTTCATTTAACTAAGTCTGTTAGTTTTTGTAAGGTGAATACACCAGTAATATACAAATTTTGACTTTGACATGTCCAGTGGTGGATTTAGGGGGAGGGGGCTACTGGGCTAAACAGTCCCCCCCTCCCCCCCCCGCCCAATTGTGTTATGTAGCCAAAGTATGTCCAGTCGCTTCAAGGAAGCTGGAGTTTTGTTGTAAGATGAACCAAGTACTTTTTAACATGTTCTACTTGTAAGCCTATGTATGTTATTTGTATTTTTAATGTTTTGTAACAGTAAACTATCACACTTTAGAGATTTTTTACAATCCATAAAGTCACGTAACCCCCTCCCAAAATATGTTTCTAAATTCGCCACTGGACATGTCTTTACGGGAATTATGCAAGCTAAAAATTTTCATAAGAGAATAATAATAGTCCCTATTCCCTCGGGAAAGCTGCCTGCCGTGGTATTGATGAGAACTCACAAGCCCCACTTGGGAAAGCCACTTAACGCACCCGGCGCGTCGATGTGAGTGATTGAGTGGTGAACGCACGTGAATGGATTAACACATATGACACTGACTATACAGGGACTACACACTTACTGGATGTTGGCCCGCAGTACGCCTGATAACTTACGTTGCATACACTGGCAATATTAGGTGTCTAGAAATTATGTAAACAGTATTTCACTTACAGATGATTTATTACGCTTATGTTACACAGTGCCAAAATAATGTCTGAATTACGCACGTAGCTAGGTAAACGTAGTGATGCGTCCCTTGCAGTAATGATAACCCTAAAGCACACGATAGTGCACGTGATAGTGAACTTTGCGTAGTGACTACGACCGGCTGGTATATCGCACGTGGTTGGTGAGTGATCAGTGTGGAGCTGGTGTACGAAAGGTGAATCTATGACACCAGAAGGTGCACCTCCTTAAGCAGCGAGGGGCTGGCGGCCACTATGATGGACCGTCAGGTTCGCTTGGAAGCTGGCATAGAGAGTTGAGTTGCGGTGAGCATGTGCCTAACTAACGTGTCACAAGGCAGCCGTTCCCGTGCACGTTGTAGTGTGGTAGGGCTCTACAAGTGATGTTAGCGGTACAGTGCGAAAACTGTGGCGAGCTATGCTAGGCCGGTGGTGGGGTGAATGGCACGTAACATGCTGCACAGAGAGTGATGCTCTCAACGAGATGAATTGCGTGAGTGCGTGATAATGAAATGAATGTACAACGTACTGCTCACATGTATGCTGAACACAATGGTGGTGTAATAACCTGCACGTGGTCGGTCACAAATACATGAATTACGCCCTTAAAATGTTACACAAATACAAAATAACCCAAGCAACGCGTGTGGAAAATTATGCGAATAAAACAATACCAAAACGAACCTCGTATGGTGAAGGATGAGTGCCGATGTCTCCCGATACAAAAGTCCCTAATCACGTGGCGGTGGTGATGCCGACGCGGTATTTAAGTTAAAAAAATACCAAAAATGGTCACAATTATTAGGTTAAGCGGATGCGCAATGCAATGGGGAATATATGGTAACGTGTGTTAAGCAAAGGTGAACCGGTATGCTAACGAGACTATGGAAAACTAACAGTCAGTGAAACAAAAGATGATGAGCACACGGACAGGCGTCTTACCTCTCCAGAAGACGATGACGAACTGCCACGAGGAAGGCAGCCGCTAGGGGCTCCTTGCCTCGCTACTGGGTTTACACACTTCCGGTACCTCGTGCGCGTGAAATATTAATATTAATATTTTATGAAAATGGCACACACTAAATTACATAATAAATTGTGTTACATATTTTGCTGATATTGAATGATGCATTTCTAAATGTCTGCTGAAAACATGAAAGTAAACATAGCGAACTTGGTAACCTTGATGGCCTTCGGCACATACTGTACACTGCTGTTTGATACACAATACACTTCACACTGAATGATTTGGCATGCATACACACTGTGGGGTTGCGGAATGATTATGGGAGAGTCTGAGAATACTTTTGGGTGGGTGGAAAAGGACACACTTGTGCCGTTATGGGCTTCACCCATACGCTGGCCCTGTGGCCGGCGTCAATTATATAGAACTATATCGAAGCAGTTATAAGAAAGAGTGAGCGATGATGTTTGGTAAACATTACGCACACATAGCCAGTCCGGTGCTGATTGAGGGGTAGGGATACTATGCCTCTAGTATTTCCAATGATTAACAAACGTCCTGCACAGTGTCAGCGGCTAGACTTGTCATTATGTAATGCTGTCAGCTGTCTAGTTCTGACAAACAATAGACATGCAGTGCTTGTATGATTTGTTAAGTGACTTAGGCAGCTGTAAAGGATGTTTTTTTTGTTTGGGTTAAGTCCATTTGGTTGTAAGTTCTGTCCTAAATTCTAGCTGGTGAAATGCCGAAGCGTAAAGTGCTTTCTCTTAGGGAGAAAGTAAAAGTGATTGAAGCATACAAAAAACAAAATGTGCCTCCAAAGCAATTAGTGGTGTGTTTTAGTTGCAGGAAAACACAGATTAATGAAATTATAAAAATTAAGACAAAATTCTTGAAGAGTGGTTTAAGGGGACAACAGGACAAAAACTAATAAATGCATGGCCAACAGGAC
Source organism: Medauroidea extradentata (assembly GCA_003012365.1). Taxonomy (NCBI): domain Eukaryota; kingdom Metazoa; phylum Arthropoda; class Insecta; order Phasmatodea; family Phasmatidae; genus Medauroidea; species Medauroidea extradentata. Next base: position 51,598 of record PNEQ01134523.1, on the reverse strand, counting down.
AAAAACTAATAAATGCATGGCCAACAGGAAATGAAGACAGTAACGACGCAGTATGGGAGTTTTTTGTTGCCTGTAGGTCTAAAAGTATGCCAGTCGCTGGGATGCAGTCGCTGGGCCACTTATTCAGGAGCAAGCTTTAGAAGTAGCGAAAAAACTGGGTAAAAACTAGTTTGAAGTTTTAAATGGTTGGTTTGAAAGTTTTAGAAAATGCCACAATATTGTCTGGAGTAATATGTGTGTGGTAAGGCTAAAGATGTTTAATCACAGACTGTTAAAGAATGGAAACATAAGTTATCATCAATGATTCAAGGATACGGACCCAATGGTGTATTCAGTGGCGACGAAACTTGACTTTTTTGTAGAGCCATTCCATCAAGAACCTTGGCTGAGTGGTAAGAGAAGTGTGTTAGTGGTAAGAGTAAGAGAAGTGTGTTAGTGGTAAGAGTAAGAGAAGTGTGTTAGTGGTAAGAATGCTAAAGAGAGAGTAAGTTTTTTTTATTTGTGGCAACACGGTAGGTGACCTTGAATAGTCCTTGGTAGTTGGAAAAGCTGCAAAATTCGAGAACCTTCAAAGGTCTTGACTTGGACTCCCTTCCAGTACAATGGCACAGCAACAAAAAAGCATGGATGACTGCTGCGATTTATGGAGGTGTGGCTTCATGGTTTCAATGGACGGCTTGGCCCATGACGTCAGAACAGATTGCATGCTGGGAGAATCACCTGTTTTCGCACACTCAACCTCTAGTTTGCCATAAGACTCAATGCATTAGCAAGTTTGTTGCATGATTTATACCGAACTGTGTAAAATAGTTCTATATATTTAACGTGTTACGGTAGGACTAACAACTGTTCTTTAGAGTGATACAAAGTTTAATAATGTCCGGTGATTTTAAAATGTAAATAATCACATTGGAAAATCCATCACTTGGCTTTAATGCTCGCTGTATTTTATTTCTGTCTACTTTATTATGTATTTATTAATTTAAACAAGTGTGCACAGATTTTTTGGTGAATTGTTATATTTCAAAAATAGTGTATAGTGCAAATTACTTACTATCACAAGGTAATTTGTAGGCCTAAGCCTACTTTTAGCCTCGCATGGGAATAGGCTTACAAGTAAGTTAATATTTTTTTTAACAATTTCAAGAATTTTAAAGAAACCGTATGCCCGTTTATGAAATTATTAGTTGTATTATGTTAGAATCACATATTTTTAGGAGTCAATATACACTTTTAATTTTACGTTTCTGTCCTCCCAGGTAACTGAAAGTCAGTGGACATGTAGGCCTACCTAGTGGTTTGTTACCACTTGTGAATAAATAAGAAATAACATTCCAAATTCACTTACGAACATATTTAAATTGAGACTTTGTTAGATTGTACAATGTCGTGGTTTCTTGCTTAAAATTTTTTTCCCTCATTGAGGTATCTGCAAGATGAATTTGAGGTTTTATCATGCTAACTAACCTAAGACAATTTGGGGGGGGGGGGGGAATTAACTTTTAAAATGAAAATAACCTGTGTAGTGTATTGATACTATGCTTTATTTGCTAGGTATTACAGTGTTTATGTGCTGGTCGTACGTTTGTGTCGGTACGTACATTTTTATTTGGCTAGAGTAAAATTTGGTTTCCTTGATAAAGATAGGCCTAGGCCTTTTGTTAATTTCTCGGCAATGTGTGTTAATAACATATATCCATGTGAATTTCTCCAGAACATTTAAGGAGTATTACTGTTCAATGAAACTAGTGCTATCAATCATCCTATGATAAACCTAGTTAGAGTTTTTTTAATATACTGTTCACCATGCTCTCATGTGCATATAGGCCTACTTCGTTCTTCTGTAGCTTACACATGCCAGCATTAATTGCAGGGCATTACATTTTGTACCACACTCTGGGCACGAGAGACGAAAGGGTTCGAGTTACCCGAGAGGGTAAACACGACGAAATAACCAAACTAGATAATACAGGGGTAGAAACGATATATTATCAATTATCACTCATTACATTCAATGATATCGGGAAGGGTGTACAATAGTTAACATAAGGTTACACATTTAATTGCCCACAACATGGCCTGAAGGGCCCATACAAATCAACAGCACAATTAGATTCGGGCCCCCTCGACACGCCGCCGGTACGTAATAATAGATTAATCAAACCTAAAGAAACTAGTAAATAACGTAGGGTAAACACGCGGCTTACCGAGCCGGCAACAAGATGACGACCCGTGCACCCGAACCAAAACTGTACATTTACCGATGGAGTGCCGAGAGGGACACGGCCTTTCACGGACGGAGGCGGAGACCAGAGTGCCTCGCCGCGGCAGGTCACCAGCTACCGCTGGCCAAGGAAGGGAGGGGAGGGCCAGGAGAGGGAGGGCGACCCGAACAGGTCCGATGCGGCCCGAGCTTGGCCGAAGGTATCAGTTCCACACCCCAGCGTCCAGCGCGCGCACACACACGTCTGCTACCGTAAAAGTAGTTTATTGCTCCCGTTAATCCAGGTCAAAGCACCAAGTCATGTTCAGTGGGGAGAAACCCCAGCACAATTTGTTTTAGAGAAGTGGTTAATATGGCAACAATTTGTTACGACATGAATTAATTGATAATTTCTAAGATAGACTAATGAAGCAAGATTCGCGCTGTATGGAAACGTGCATTGTGACGGCCTGTTGGAAAAGGTTCATTGTAGGCCTACTCATTTTTAGACAATGTTTCTATTGATTTGTTGCGTTTATTACAAAACACAATAACAACCAACCTTGGCCTGCTGGAAATACTGCCTGGTGTTATAATTGTTTATGTTTATCATAAGAAATATGCAGTCAAACTATCGTCTCTTGTTAACAGTGACACAATTGATTTAGCTTCATCATTCTTTATTATTCAATACAATCTATGACATAAATATTTAATAACGTCTGCAGTTGCTGTATACTAAGAAACGGTAATTTTTCGACTCAGAGCATATTATAAGTTTTAGTTAATGAATAGAAACTCGTCAACCCATGTAATCATATACGTTTCCTGGCGTTGTTTGTGCAAAATCAGCCGTTAATACCCATGATTCAGTGCGCAAATGCTACTGGCCAAGCCGTCCATTTGAAAATTAAAAACCAGAACAGGAAGGTCTTGTTGTTTTTGGATAATGCAACATGGACATCCTCCCATTGAACTGTCAAATGTAACACTCAAATTTTTCCCTGCCAACACAACATCGATAACCAAGCCCTTGGACCAGGGTGGAATATACACATTCAAGTGTTTTTTTCTTTTTTCATATAGCAAGTGTTACACCATCTTCTTGCAAAGATGGGGAACTGTGCGTCATTGACAGAACTGACAAAAAAGATTATTGTAGGAAACTGTCTTTATTGGGTTGCCAGCACCACAAAAGATATTCGTCCTGAAATGTAAGGAAGTACCTACTTTGCGAAAGGAGGCTTCAAGGAAGTTAAGGAGACTTGAGGATGGTGATGATAACACACCCCTTCACCAGCTTGCTGAACTGTTGAAAAGAGGATACCAGGATATTGATGCTGAAGCTGCTGTTTCTTTCGACAACAATCTTGTCACTAAAGGAGGAGTTGAAAGTGCTGTTCAAGTAATCCAGAACAATCAAGCTGAAGTTGATCAAGATGATGATGAAGGTAGTGAAAACAACGTTCAAGAGGATGAAACCAAACAAACTGTGGACGACTTAAAGATCTAGAACTATGCTGAGGTTCTTAGTGCTGTGCCTGACCTTGAGAAATTTGCTACTAATCAGAAACTGTCTAATGCTGGTTTACCTGATGCAGGATGCTACAGAACTGATTCAAAAGGTTATCATCCAGAAGACTGCACTGCAGTTAACTTTGAAGGACATTAAGCAGAATCAAGTCTGCAAATGAAGACTTTACTTATATGGCAATGTAAAGATGTGGCTTACACACTGTACAAAATAGTATTTAGTTGTAAAATAATAGGTTCATAATAATGTTTTGTCTAGTTTTGATGATGTAGGTCACTAAAATCACAAACTTTCATTATATGCAATTTTTTTATTTAAAAAAAATTTCTTCCCTGCTATTTCACCTGTGTAAAAAGAAAACCTGCCGAAACGGATAAAATTACTGGGTTCAATTGAGTTCCGTTTTGGGCAGGTTTTACTGTATTAAGGTGTTGTACTGTATTTTTCTTTTTAAAGTGTTTTTATTTGTACTTACTGATAATACTGTTGTTGGTTTTTATGTGTGCTGTTGTATGGGTGGTAACTGCCGATTTGTTTGTTTAAAAGTATCCAAATACCATATGAAATTATCCTGTTAATATACCAAAGATATACTGCCCAATTGTGTACGTTCGTACATGGTGGGTCTTTATTACAGCTCAAATCCTGCAGGAGAGATTTGCAACAAGTTTTAAGTTTGTAAAATGTTTCCAAGGGAATAGCCCATATTGTTTCTACAGTTCCCTGCAAGTGTGGTTTGTATGGTGGGTAGTTGAGACCTGACACTATATATATATATATGTATAAAAATAAATAAATACATATATATGTGTTTGTACGTGCATGTGTGCCAACATGTATTGCTCACCTGACATTTACTACAATTTCCCTTGGACTGTCACATGTTATAGCGTTCAATTCCATTTACTTCACAGAACACATGATTTTGTGTTTTGAGGCAAAGTATATGCTGTTTATAAGAAGGTGCTTGAGTCTTGAACCTCAGTCCTCATAACTACGCCACACAGTTATGGTGCTAGCTACACAATTGATGATCCTAAGGAATTCTTTAGTAATGGTTATCACATGCCATGTTATGATCCCACACCATTTTCTTAAATTTCCTCCGATACCTGTCTGTGGTCAACACACATGGCTTACACAAGTCGAGGTCAAAAAGAAATTGTTCACCTTTTTGTATGAGAACTGTGCCCGTGTGTACTGGGCTTTACCCAGCTGTATCTGTTATGGTTGTCTTTTTTAGTTTCCTCTTCACAATCACATTCTTGGCTCAGCGTGAGAAACTTGAAGTAATGAAGTGAAGTGGTTATTTATGTTTTGCTACTGTTAAATACACCACATTTGAAAACTTTGTGTTATGTCACTCCACAAATTCATATTACTCTTTTGACTTCATTCATAAAGCAGTGGCAGTCGTAACATTTAGGCAAGTATTTACAGTTACAGAGGGGAGTTGATAATTCTTGTTTGATGGTTTATGTCCAGTTACATATTGCTATTATGTGCTTAAAATACTTTGTAGTCTGGAAAGGATGGTCAGTTAAAGAAAATGGCCAGAAACTTTCAATATTATGAGCTTTAAAAAAACCCACTGTCAGAGTACTACAAGGAGTTCAGACAAACTTTAACATGACATTTCAGTTAGTTGAAAGACCATACATTATGTCTTGTATTTCCTTTTGGTTTTCAGTAGCATGAACAAGTAAAGATATTAAATATTTTTACTAGAAAATTACTTAAACTTGTGAAGGCATAAACTGAGCACCATTTTCTTTCTACTTAGTTTGATTTTGTTTCGTGCTGAAGTCTTAACAGTAAGTAGAATTTTGTTATGAATTTTATATTTTCATTCATCTGTTACAGATTTTTGAGTATACAGCTCACTCGTTTGGTCTTAACCAATTGAAATGAGGTGTATTCTAATAAATGTGTAATCAGCGACTAAAGTGGTTGATTAATATGTATTATTAGTGAGGAGGCATTATGTTTTACAGGAAATTTCTCACATGTGTAGTTGCTAAAAATTTTATGAATTGATTGAATTTTGTAAGAATGTTTTTGTGTTTTATTGAAGCATCTCTTTTTTTTCTTTTGGGAATTTACTTGAGTGAACTGAATATATTTTACAAAAATAATGTGATTTCAGAGAAGAATCAGGACCGATTAAGTGATGAAAGTTCCAAGAAAGCAGACTCTGACTCTCACCCAGAAAACTGGACAGACCATGAGCATAGCGACCCTCAGCCTGCATCCTCTCCTCCAAAGAGTTCTGAAGAGAAGGGAAAGGTGAGATGAGGTGGAAGACATAATAATTAAATTTAATTTAGTATAGAATTTTAATTCATGAAGTGGCTGCCTGATATTGTTTACAATGTTTGCATTTAGGTGTTGATTGATTCTGTTGTTGTCAATTTTGATAGTGTTGCATGCCACTGAAATTTGAGTGATTTTTAGCTTATTCCAGACATATTAATACATACAGTACTTCCTTTGTTTGTCACCATTAGTATAAAAATCTATTTTGAAGGCATTGATCTCCTCCACACTGCTACCCTCACAGTATCCGTCGTGTTGATCCTTACGTTTAAATGGACTTGCTGACACTGTTTAAGCTATGACTTCAAGGCCCTTCTTTGTTGGTGGGTACAGGGCATAAAATGGAGGAAAGGTCTAGGAGCAGGTGACAAGAGTCTGTCAGACACTCTGTGTTCTACCAACTGTCTTCCCACTTGCAAGTGTACATTCCCAAGTGGGAGTTGCAGATACTTGTTCCAAAGACTGTAGTCTCAGGGCTAGGGCACAGCAACAAATGAGGTTCCCTAATGATTTGACCCTAAGCATCACAAGAATAATGACCCAGGTAGGCAAACTATGCCTTCGCTCATGTCTCTCATCTCAACTGTGAGCACTAAACCAGGGCATGTACGCACCTACAAAAACTTGAACAAGTTTTTCGAGAATTATTCCTGAATTTTATCAGTCCACAGTGAGGCAATTTAATTCTTGAAGGACGACTGAAGTTTTAACCATGTCATCAGTAGCTGTATCACTTTGTACAATGTAAGGCCCAAGAAAATATTTATTTCAGTTCAAAGCGAGGTTAGGACTGTGCAACATCTAGACTTTGACTTTGATTGTCAACATGTAACATGTTGGCAAAAATTAAACATGTTGCATGTTGACAACATTTTCACATGTCAGTCTCGATGTGTCGACCTGTTTTTTTAGTGTGAATTTCAGCTTGAATATTGTGTTACTAAAGTACAAAATAAAATTACAACCTGCAACCACAGTGCAACATGTTACTGATGATTTTTAACATACAAATTATGTAGTCATGTAAAACAAAGGAAGATGCCGCTAGGCTATCAGTATGTACAAAAGACAGAAGCACAAGTACTCACGTTTTAGTACTTGACAGATACACACACAAATAGGACGACACATAATCGCGGAAGCGCGTATCGCAACGTTTCGCTGCTTACAGCAGCTTCCTCGGGCGAAGAGACATGGCTAACTGCGGTGTGGCTGCCGATGCACCGATGCTGATGCACCTAGCGGCTAATGGTTGAACTGATATGAGGCGGGAGATTCAAAAGCGTCAAGTAGAAGAGGATAATGATGATATACGGGTACAGTGGTTGTTGGTAGCTGAATGACTGGAGATGTTATCTTATATTGAGACCTGGTGGTTGCCTGGATTAAGTGATATATTGATGAGCTAGTTCCCATCGTCTGAGTTCAGAGCTATTGCTTGTAGGTGGCAGGGGAAATGGGAAAAAATTTTCAAACAAGTGTCTTGATTTAAAATATAGAAAATGTTTGTTCAAATTATAGTTTAAGTTAAGAGGGAAATTTAAGGGTAGTAAGGACGAGTACACTAATTATATGTTAAGAGGGCCACGTGATGGTGCAGCATTTAGACCACTTGCATCTGACCACTGCAATCCAAGTTAGTACTACTGGGGTAGTTCTATTTTTTTTTTTTTTGTATTTAAGAAATATGGAGTATGGGCCATCAACCTAGCTTCTTGACATGTTGACCTCGGCCCTTGTCATGCCATACCTCGGTCCTCGACTTTTCAGACTGTGATCCAAAATAAAATATACTCGTTGATATGTATTATATGTCAGTTTCAACTTTGTGTTGATGGCCCTGGAAGAGAAAAGGTTTGTTTTATAGTTTCCCCAGTACATTTTGTCTGGGGCACTCAGGCCTGTTTGTACTAGAGAAGTTCATTTTGTTACATTGGTTTGGTGCTCGGTTTCGGACAGTGGCCATATGCTATCAAAATTGTAATACTGTGTACAGTGTAACAAGAGTGTACTCGAGCTGCAGTGTTAGTTCTACTGGATAAAGGAAAAACCATGTACTGTACTGTACAAATGTTCTTCAGATCAACATATTTTAAAACTAAACTAAAACCAAAGGGGACATGAGGCTAATTCTCTGGCCAACATTATCAAATGCTTCAAGTTGGGTATTATTCTAGCATTTTGTACTTTCATTTTATATTATTATTTTTGCTTGTACATGTGTTGTCTGTTTACTACGATAAACTTGTAGTTCCTTCTTTTTATAGTCAAGTTTTAAATTTGAACATGAAATTCAATAAATGTGTATAAAGTGACTTATAAATGAATGTGCAGTGTGTTATAATTATGTGGGTGCCAGGAGAAGAGTGGTGTGTAACTATAACAGCATATAATAGACAGATCATATTCAAAGGACATGCAAAATATTTTTCGACTTCAGTAAATCAAAGTAATGTGCCTTGCCTTAAGAATGTGGTGTATGTTATGGTTTAGGTTAGTGGTCGACAATGGGCATGCACTTAACACATAAATATACACCCATAATTGACAGAGAAAAACAATGAACACCAAACTAGTATAATAAAATGTTACTTTTCCCGGTTATTAGAAATGGTATTTTGGGCCAGACAACAGTATTTACTATTAGTTAATTTAAAAAGATTAATGTAAGAAGATTTATGTAATGGATATGCAAAGTAGCAAAAATTAAATGTAATGTTACTCGTACCAAAAAATAATATATAACCCACATAAGTATAGTAAATATGTTAGTCAGTTACTAGACACTCAAATCCCTCTACCAAATACTATAATAAAGCATTGTAAAAATGGTATTACTCGAGCAAAAATTCCATCATTGTTGATTGTTAATCAATCACTTAATACTAAATTAGTATATCGACAAAAATTACTATATAAGGTATGAGTTCCAGCGAGACAGTTCAGTAAAATATAATTTTTATGTCAAAATCAATATTTCATGTCATTATAGTCTGGATGCACAAGGTTCACTTTAACTTAAGTATCCACTGTTTTAATAGAACGACTCCCTGTTGCGCAACACACCACATATCTCCACCTAGCAATCTTAAAATTGAAGAAAGTAGTTCCTGGCATACCAACTGTCTGCCTACCTTAATTTTAACTGTCAATGTATTTCAAATTTCAACACTCAGATCAATAGTTATTGTGCAGAAGTATAAATCTGTTTCTGTCAATTTGATTCATATACTGAATTGACTAAAAGGTTTCATAATCTGAATGTAAAACAAAATAAGTACAACATAAATGTACAAAACATATTAAAAGTAATTTTTTATTTTATTTATTTATTTATTTATTTAGTAGCCCTCATTCAGTAAACAAAATGCAAAAATCATTAATATTCAAATTACAACAAAATTATGGTATAACCATGGCATCACCATAACACAAGTAATACAGTCACTTAATTTAATATGTATTTTCAGGGCCGTGCAAACCAGGAGATGACCGACCTTGCCCTGAGTAAACCAGAAGGGGGCAAATTATACCTCCGACCCCCTTCTTTTCTCACATTTGTATTTCAGAAATGACATATTTGTATGTGTAATGTTTTTGTGTATAGGCCTCGCAGCCATTTGGGCAGCGTATAGAATATTTAAGTATATAATAAAAATTTTTATGGAAAAAAAAATTAAAGCAATTTTTTTACGCTCTTTAACATACATATTCATATTTTTAAGTGTCCAGCTCAAGTAACTCTGGTAGTCTATTCTGTAACTTTTTAAGTCTCTTTATACAAAGTCAGTTACTGGGTAACTATCTTTGACTAGAATTTGTATTCTGTAAATAAAAATGGGTTCGTGACTGTCCTTCAAAAGTCTCGTGACTCACTTTATATAAAGATCGGCTTCTAGGGTGTTGTTACCAGACAGAGTTCATGAAAATGGCCGACATATTTAACATGTTCTCCGACCATCCTCATTGGAGAACAAATCCGTTTGAAATATTGCTTGGAAGTAGACAGAAATACATGTTTTATTTTGCCTTAAATAATGTAATACGTTCCATAAGTTACAGCTATGTGTATATGAACTTTGACTGCCGACACAAATGACAATTTTAATACAAAGTGCGTGCCGCTGTCTCTTGGCCGGAGATACTAACATATAATGCTGCTATCTCTTGTAAGCACATCTTACAGTTTTTGTACTAAAGACGAGTTGACGTTATACCTTTTAAAATCGGAATTCTAAAGAGGATCAAATAGGATTTATATCATTTAAAACTAAACTTAGGTAATTGGTAATTCAAAACACACTGTGAAAGTGTAAAAATATAATTTAGTAAGAAGTATAAAGGTTTCAAAAGCACATCCTGTAATGTTGCCGAGTATATTGAGATTCTGGTAAAGAGAGGTTGTAGAGAACACAATATAAGGACAGTTACAAGTGACTATCTTAATAAGACGGTTACAGGTGGCAATTTTTACCAAGGTGAAATTAGTGGTGAACCCTTGGACTGTTGTTTGTTTGTAGAAACTTCTTGTAAGTTTTTCATTACTTTATCGAAGTTGTCATTTTTCAGTAAAAGTTGTGTATGCCCAAGCATACTTGCTCAACACTAGTGTGGTAAATTACAAATTAAAGTGTTGCAAAAATGTATGTTTGATAAGCTATTTGAGAAAGCTATTGAAAACTGTGAGGAAAAGTGTACAGTCCAGCAAATGAAGGAGAGTGTACTTGGCTCTAGGAAAGAAAGCATTTATTTTGATTGACTGTTTATTAACTTTATTGTTATAATTACATACTATAGGTAAAAAAAACTGGGTAATGAAAGTAAATTTATTTTGGAAACTTACAAAACACTTAATTTCTCTGTGATATTGATGAGGGAATTTTGATTGTACCAGGTATATAATGTAAGTTCTTTCAGTCTTCCATCATGTTTTGTGACGTTGCAGGAGGGAGGGGAGAGGGAACGCAAGAGTCGCCTGTTTGCTCGTGATCGTACCACATCAGGCTTGAAACTGAAGAAGCAGGCAGAGAAGACGCTAAGTTTAGACACGAAGCCAGTGTCTGGACAGCCCAGCCCTGTGCAAAGTGATGCCATCTTGGCAGAAGTGAGATGCTCATCATAATTTATTCTTATTAAAAACCTTTGATTAGCTATTCCAAATAAGGATCTCCAACCCACAAAAATTTGAAACAAATTTTTCTGCAGAATATGTCTTATCAGTAGCAGGCCTCATTGTCATCAATTTATGAAGGAATTTTTTCTCCTTCTCTTGTTTTTTGTTACTTGCGATTGTAGGTGTGTCTGAAAACACAGATCTAGAGTTTAAGGGTTGTGTACACTTTGACACACAGTTTTAATCTTTCCTGTAACAATACTTTTGCTAGTTAAAGTAATACACAACTTGTAACAGTTTTGTTCTCAGTTATAGCCAGTACTTCCTCAGCCCGTGCACTTAACCTGCGTATAATCAGTACACGCTCGTTACGGATTTCTCTTATATGGTCATCAAACAAAATCTTTCTTCTTGACTGCTCTCTCATCTGGAAGGGGGTGAAGAAATTTTGTAATTTCAGTTATTTTAGATGAAGTTTGCAGACTGATAGTTATAATATGGTATCAGTTTTGTTTGGAATTTTAACATTACATATTATTAATTTAAATATGGCATTCTTTGGTTTCAAAATAATGGCAATGTGTTGAAGGCAGTTTGCAGTTAGAAATGTGTGACAAGAGCCATGGTTGCAGCCACGCAAGATAGTTCTGGAGCAGTTGGCGCGAGTACTACCCCCAGACGACACCATCCCAGAGCACCTAACACTTGTGAACTGTGGAGATCCTCAGGGCTCGCTGCTGGCTTCCAAGTTGCAAGACAAACAGCAGAAGGTGGTGGGCACTCTCGGACCTGCTGATGTGCGAGCAGTCATCACATGCCTTGTTGGCAAGATACACAAGTTGTGAGTAGACTCTAGCATGTATCTTTCAAATTATTAAGTAGTTCAGTTTAATGGAGCTGTGGGCCGTGGTTGGTGCGGTGGTTAGAGCACTCTCTTCCTACCAAGACGACCTGGGTTTGATTCCTGGCAGGGTTGGTCCCCGGATATTTGCATGTGGGAATTGTGCTGGACAATGCCGCTGGTTGGCAGGTTTTTTTCTGGGATCTCCTGTGCCCCACTTCTTCATTCCGTTGTTGCTCCGCACTCACACCATTTCATCCCTTACCAGCAGTAAAAACTTAGATGTTAAGTGCTGAAGAGAATCTCTTATTTTCACTTGAATGAAACTGTAATATATTGGTAATTTTAAATTGGGGCAAATTGTATCTTTTATCCACTGCTGATTACGCTTATTTACACCTGTGATTTTATAGGTTAATTGGTGGAGTAACTCACATCTATCAATAGCATCCAGATCTGTAGTTTGCTTGGTATTTGAACCCTTAACCTCATGGTTCAGAATAAAAGTATTAGTGACCTTTGTCTCAGAATATGCCTGTACAATTAATATTCCATGAAATATACAAAAACTTTGACCTAAAATAATGTGTATGCAAGATATGAATAACATTTGTTCATGTGTTTCATTATTTATTTTTGAATGTTCTTATTTATCAAAGATTAATGATTACTATTCTCTGTCCTATTTCAAATGCTTCAAAGAGTTTGGTAAAGTTTTCATTAGTTCACTTTATGAGATGCTGATGATGTGAAGCTACATGATATAGTATTGGTTCTCTACTCAACCAATGTGCGAGTCAGTGGAACATGGATGCTTCGATTACTAAGCAGTACACTTGCTAGTGAGCAGTAAGTTAAACTTGTTAATGGTTTTAACTAATCTAATAGAGGAGTTTATGTTGTTTCCTTTCCCTCCCGAAATTCAAATGAATGATTTATGATCTGTAATTTGTATTGCTATACCTCTTGTAAAAACTTATGTTTAATCTATGTTTAATTTGGAGTGAGCACAGCTTACAGCTTACAATACTACCTATATCCTTAAATTTTCGGACACTGTTTTTGTTGAAATATATATCCATATACATTTTAATGTTGCATTCTTTGGATTAATACAATTTGCTTTGCTGGTTGGTTCTTTGATGTAACTGGACAAAATCTAAGAGCAAATGTGAAAGAATTCACATACACAACTCAATAAGTAATGTGTCTGGTCAAGTTTCATTATAATTTTTTTAAAATGTTGAGTACGGAATTATGTTACAGTTGTAACAGCAATGCAAAACCTCCACCTCCTATCAAGATTCTGTTAGCTGGCTCTGATGGCTTTGTGAACTGTGTGCTGCGGCAGTACGTAGAGCAGCTATCGTTTCGGCCGCCTGACTGGCAGAACTACCTCAAGTTCCTTGTTGTGCCTCTAGGTACCACTGCTCACATTACTCCTTGTGTCTTACTTGTACTGAATGATTGATAGTCATTTATAATAATTTATAACACTTAAATTTTTCATGTATATTTCTGTAGAATTTACTGTATGCACATTAAAATTTCGTTCTAAAGTACAATAAAAAATTGTATGTTAATCTCCTGTAAACCAGGTTTTACGGTGGAAGTAAATTTATGTGACATAATATTGGGATGTTCTCATTGAACAAAAAAATAATAGATGTAATAAACTGCATTATTAAAATATTTGCTTAACTGTGCTACCTAAGTTTAAATTAGTAGAAATGTGTTTTTATAAATTGATATACAGCTTTAGTATTGCATTTTTATGATAATATGTAGTGGAATGTTGTTAAAAGATGTGTACTGGAATGTTGTTATAAAAAGTCCTGGATAGCCAATTGAGGAACATTTGCATATACTGTACCTATTTGCCTAGTTACTGTCAGATTTGAAATTGGCAAGTATTGGTTTGGATTTCAAATTCGGCCATCTTGTTTTTAAATTTTTAATGCTATCACAAATTGCTCCAAGGGAATACTGAAATGGTTTCTTAAGGCCATGGTCTTTCATTTATTTCAAACAATTGCAAATATCTCGAATATTTTTAACCAAATGTTTTGAAAAAATTTGAGACCTACAATACACAATTTTGCTAGAGCATTTTTTAAAAATAATGTACTATTTGCTAGCAAAAAATTATTTTTCTTCATTTTTGCTTATTTTCGCAACAAATTATGTGATTTCAGATCTTGAATTTGCATTAAAAAAATTATTTTCAAAACCACTGCAAAACTAAAGAGCGAGGCCTTAATAAGTACTTGGTAGATGCCTGCCCCTGTTCTAGTTTTTCTCTACCAAGTTGTCTGTGCTGTTAGAAGTGCAGTAAAAATACTGTACCATGTTACAGAGACTGTTCATGTAAAAAGGACCTGTAGTGGGTAGATGATCTACCATGGATTCTGTTCATAAGTAGTTCACACTTACATGTTTGCACATAGTACATGTATTGAAACCTAATGGATTGAAATATCTGCATCCATGTAACATATTTTGGGGCCATGGAACACATTTTCGGCCCTAATTCTTTATTTTACAGCATTTTAAGACCACATCCATTGAAATCCCTCATGTATTGAAAATTTTTGTGAGTCCCATGAGAAACGATGGATAGAGAATCCACTGAAATATGTTGGATACTGATAGTCGGCAGGAAGGTTTTCTTCCTTGTGTACTCCTGTTCCCACCACAGTTTTATTCTGCCGCTGTTTCATCTTCAGGAGCTCAAACCTCATTTATATTGCCCACCAAACTCATTCCATTACATTCTTATTGCTGCTGGGGATAGATGTTCCACTAGCATGGAAAAGACACAGAAAATTTGGTTGACGGTGTGATGATAGGTTCAAGTAACTGCCTCTCACGCTATCTTGCGAGTGTGGATGGTGTGTATGGAGCAGCATTCTCGGTCGACACATGGAAGGAACTGCTTGAACGTGCAGAGACGCAGAAGACAGACTGTCAGGAGATGATGAACCGTGTACACCGGTATCTGCACGGTGCGGCTGCTACTTTGCAACTGCCCATTGCAGAGGCCATGATCACGTACCGGGAGAAGAGGTTGGTTCGTTACTTACAAACATTTTTTAGTTATAGTACACTAGACCCCCAATTTTACAAATACTCACGGTTCCTCTCATCGCATTCGTAAAATCGCTACCTTCGTAAATTCGATAGCGGCTTATTTTTGCCCCCCCCCCCCCCCCACCTTAACAGAAAGTTTTAAAATTGCATTTTTTCTGCAAAGTGTCTCTAGGCCCTGACATCGGTAGCGTTTTGCGGGAAATTAATTAACGTAATAATGTAAACATAAATTGATATCAGTAGCCAGACGTCACACTGTTGAGCGGTAGATATGACCGACCCTTGTCCCCAAAAAATGAGAAAATAGAGATTCCGAGTGTCTTTTCTCGAGCGAATAGCCCGACTCACGTAGCATTTAACGGAAAAATAAACTAAGTGATAGTTTAAATATAAATTTATATCAATAGTCAGACGTCTTACGATCAAAAGAACACAGCTAAACAATAGATATGATCGACCTTCACCCTAAAAAAAGAGAAAACCGAGCTGTCGAGTGCCTTCTCACGAGCGAATAGACAGATTTGCGTAGCGTTTAATGGAAAAAAATAGAAGGCATTCCTTACTAGCAAAATGCCCTTGTAAATTATTCACCAAAGAAACAAGGAATAAGCGAATGTATTTATTCATTGCGCAGTTTTATATAACTTAATGTAAAAACATTCCCTCGACGTTGTTGATGAATTGTAAGAGAACGTAGATACTAGTAGCGTGCAGAGCGGACAGATAGCGCAACTGTATGAACGTTCACAAGATGAAGATAGATAGCGGCACCGTAGCATATACCGACGTTGTTCCAAAAATGCCATTTTGTGACGACCTAAAATCATCGTAAATTACATGTATAAGTGATTGGTGAAAATAATCATTTTCACAGTCAGTATATGCGGTAAAAATAAATTTGGAGTTCCGGGATTACGTAATACACGAACATCTATTTATTTTCCAAGTTCGACATACCCAGAGACAAATGTTTCTACACTTGGAAAGTAGGTAGCGCTATTATCGTGCTCACTTGTGAAACGCACGTTTTACGACACGCAGTAAAGCATTGTTTAAGCAAATTATGCGCCTAGTTAATTGTTTTAAGTAAGTATGGTGTTAACGCAATAAAGAAAAATATCAAGCTATTATTTATAGGGTTCGTGTAAAAAAGTAAACTCATTCGGCACGAGACGAGAGATATATAAGACGTCGTGAAACAGCCTAGAAGGAGGCTGTACTATAGTTAAATGAGCATATACGCATGCGCTGGAACTTTGCGTCTATAGTATGACCTCAATATAGATCCTAATACGTCGTAGTTGGAGACAGCGCCGCGCGATTTTCAAACTGTCAATGCCGCAATTTGTAACGGATTTTCACTGTTTTTGTTTTATTTTTAATATTGTGACTTACCAAGTAATAACTGCAACTCTACAATTCATATTTTAATGCCGTGAATTAGATACAGTATGTTTTATTCATTGTCAACGTAATTCCTTACAATATTTTTTGTCATATAATTTTGTTATTTTTTGAGGGTTCCTGAGATTGTATTCGTAGAATCGCTACCTTCGTTAAATCCAGGGTTCGTAAAATCAGGGGTCTAGTGTAGATGCTTAGTTTCCAAACATAATTTTTTTTTGTAGAAAATATGTAATACCGGTATGCACTGTAGTATGATTATTTATTGCAGCAATAGATTTTGTTGAAAAAATTAGGTCATAAATTTTCATATTGATGATTACTTTATTATGCAGTTTATAATGTAAGTTTGAAGGGCGCTCATATTTCATGTCAAAAAATTAAGAAACACAAAAAAGTTAGTTTTTATCAAATGCAAGAATTAGCAACCTTTAAAACCACCTGCCATGTGCAAATGCAGATCAGAATATACAGTATATGTATTTTATATAATCTCCAAGTAATCATCATTAGTAAGAGATGTTCTTGTTTACAAACTTTGGTAGCCCAGAAGTAGTAGGAATTTGAAATGTGCCTGCATGTTAGAGAACTTAGTAGTTTTATAGGGAATAATAATAATATAGCTGAATGCTCATTGTTAATGAGGTTGCAGTATCTAACATAAAATAGCATATTCATAAATTTACAATTGTGTGAATTCCATGTAACTTACAAAATAATTTCAAGATCATGAAACAGTGTAGCTGTCTGTTATAAAAATATGCATGACACACACTGCTATGATTGATCAAAATAATGCTGGGATGGTTCCTTAGCAAGGGTCACGGCCAATTCCTTTCCCTGTTTATGTTGTTTATCAAATTCTGTGTAGCCATATTTAATGACCCTGCTGTTCATAAAATGTAAAAGCCTATAGTGGCCTTGTAGACTGCACTGTGGGAGTTTGTTTGGGCAGCTACCCTGCCCAGCAATCACATTTGTTTACGTCCACGCGTCAGCATTGTCATAATTAAACATGTTGCCTCTATTTTGGAGTTAAGTCTCGATAGATGTCTAGAGTGGCAATGGCTGGTCATGTGCATTGTGTTGCACGTGCATGAGACTAAGGGATGCACAAAGAGCGAGCTAGATGCAGTGAACTCTGCACTATCTGGTGATTGAAATCCAGTCGAGCCTGGGGAGGTCAATAGAGTTTTGAGGAGACTAGGTGCTTTTTATGCAGGTAGGTTTACATAACTCACCTAGAATAAGTAATCTGGTAGTTTCTTTTTTATGGCCGAGATGCATGTAGGCAAATGCCATTTATTGAGTAGCTTTGGTACAGATATGGCCTTGGGCTTTGGTGGTGATTTTAGTGGGCTGATTAGTGAATTCATAAGACAATGGATTTCCCTCACGATCTTGCTGAAGTTTGGTGTCCTCAAGAGCTTGATCACTAACAGTAGCTTGTTGGAATCTGGAGCACAACTCCAGGAGAGTTGGCACTTCCACTGGCAAAGGCACTGCCATCAAGAAAGTATGTGTAAGATCCACTGATTTAGGATTACACTGATTGTATCTCTGTCGGGCTGTTTTATGTTTAACTTCCTCTATATTGCAAATGTAATCACTTGGAGCCAAATGATTTTCTACGGTGTTGGCAGACTTTTAAATAGAAAAAGTAAACACAAGTCTTGGATTAGACGTTGAATCACTGTATTTAATAACCACAAATTTATCGTACACTGGTATTTACACATATTTACAGCAAGTCACAATTACTCTTAAACAGTACCACTAAACAATCTTTTCACTATCTGAGCTACGCTTCCATGTGGCACGAAGTGGAAACTGAATTATTGTCGGCCACGCCCGTGGGCAAACTTGCAGTCATAGACTCATGCTCAAGTGTGAAGTGCAAATGATATAAAAGTGGTGCATTCGTGAGTCTAGAGCTGCGACGGTCCCCACCAGGCATATCTAGCACTCAGATGGAAGGTTGGTGTAGACGTTGGGTAAGAAAAAGGATGTCATTAAGGGTGACTTAGGTTATGCAGATACACACAGGTGGCGCCTCTTGAACATCGACCACCTACGGCAGACTGTGGTTTGTTAGTTACCTGCGCCTCTTGAACTCAATTGGTAGGGTGTAATGAAGAAGTAAGGTTTTGGGAGATAGGTATTCTGATGGCGCCTCTCAGACTCGACCTTCAGCGGGGAAGTAGGAGTGAGTGGTGCCTCTTGGACGTCGACCACTCAGGAGGGGTGTGTGCTAAGAATGACTCAGAGGTTAGGCCGGGCTCCTTTTACAACTGATCTTTAGGGGGTTGCAGCAGGATGGGTGGCCTCTTGGGTGGGAGGAGATACCGTTATCAGGGGTGAGGATGACTGGAGGAGCAGGCAGACCAACTATCCTGTGGAAAATATCACCACTTGGGTGCGTGAAAACTCTGTCTCGCTACAAAAAATTCCCTGGTTTGCTACTTCATGCAAAATGATCGAGGCGGTTCAAATGCAATTCGTCAAACATGTACTTGGCTGCGCCCTGTTAACATAAAGGGTGCCGTGCAGTTTGGTGAACTCAACTGCACCGCAAATGTGATTCTTCCTCTCCTTTGCTCAAGGTATGCATGCTGTGAGGGGAATCAGGGTGGAACCAACAATCATGTGGCCAGTCTCTCACCTCTGCATTTCCTACTCTGCCCTCCTGAGAGGGTACATAAGCTGCTGCAAGTCACATAGCAGCATTTATTCGCTACCATTTGGTTTACGTATCTTCTCCCAGGTTCTCAGCTAGGTACAGGACTAGTAGGAAACAGTGGTAGGGTAGGAGGAGTTAAGATGGTTAGAGACAGTTGTATTATTCAGCAGAATTGGACCCACCTTTGACGGGAACAACTTGTGGGGCTTTGGAGGTGCATTGTGCAATAAGTACGGTATTTGGGCTTTACGTCTTGTCGACAGGGAGGTCATTAGAGACAGTGACACACAGCTAGGTTCAATGACAGGAACTGGCAGAGGAGTCTGCCATGGCCTTTGTTAAGGAACCATTCTAGCACTTGCCCGGAGTAATTTTGGGAAACCACGGAACACCAAAATCAGGGTGTACGGAGCCGGGGATCGAACCCGGTTCTCCCGAATGTGAGTCCGACGTGTTAACCCTTGCGGCACCTCGCATAGTTTGTGCAGTAGGGGCACGTGGGAGTGTCTGAGTAAGAACCCCCTTGGCTATTGACAAATGTTTAGTTCCGGATTGTGTGTGTGCCTGAAGAAGGAGACAGGGTGTAGTGTCAGGAACCTCACATTTTGTTTCATTGCAGGGTGACCATTGTTGTTATCTGTTTTTTTCATTGTTTTAGTGGTCACAGTTACTGTATTATTTGTTTCTGTTTGCTTTCCTCAAGGTGTCTGCGTTTCTGCTGTGTCGTCTACATCCAGTTTTTTGTTGCTCATTTTGTTTTGTCTGTTTGTAGTTGTAATTATTTTTTGTCTCTTGTTTGGAATTTACTGACAGAATTCTGTTTGTGGAATATTCTTAGTTATTCATTAATTTTTTTCTTGATTGGTTTTTTGGTGCTTATGTGCTTGTTTGTGTTATTTTCTGTAAATCACTGACTGAATTCCTTGTGGAATTGTATATGTTTACCTTTGTTTGCCAGTTGCAAACCATGTCCTTTTGTTTGTTTACTTGTCTTTTTTTTTTGTGTGTATTCTCTGGTTTTCTGTGACATACTATTTGCTGCAGTGGCATATGTCCAAAGTACATCTTTAGTTTGTAACGTGCACCCATTGCAAGAACCATTAATAAGTAACACGTATAATCTTGTTTAGTACAATAATTATAGTATCTATTATAATAATGATATTGATGAAGATGATAATGATAGGAATATTAGTAATAATACATAGTAATCACCATCATCATCATCTGTTACAATGTAGCAACCTTAGGACCAATGAGTATTTTGATTTTGTACTTGCTGAATAACAATTTTAACTATAGATCATGATCATGATTCTTATTCTCATATAATTTGCACACAAAGCCTAGGCAGAGCATATGTCAATTTAACAGCGGATCCTCGTTACAACTGTAAATGGCAACAAAAACAGTCTTTACACAAGATTTGTGTATCCAGTCAATTTACATGTAATATAGAGAGATGGTCCACATAAAAGTCGTAAAAGTTGTTGTTAATGGGGAAGGTGGTGTTATAAGCCATATTCTTTATGATGAGGATTCATTGTATTTAAGTACGAGTTTAAATTTGGGTTTTGAATTTGTGCGTTATGTGATGCTAGCGCTGCCCACATGTGTGTACGCAATGTTTGCCACATTTGTTAGTCAATGTTCAGCATGGTCGGTTGTGTTAACATACAAGAGAGCTTCATACATGTACTTTGCTTACTGTAACTAATCATCCTAATTGTTTCATAAATCGTCTGTGGCGGAACGTTTTCTTAATATTCACTTCCTCATGCACACTGTTCCTCTTTGCATAGTGTTTATAGCCAGAAATTAATTTATGCTTAATACATCACTGCCGGCACAGGCATTCGGACAGTAGCTAGACGTGGCTATGGGCGAATTCAAGTTATCCTCCAAGACGACTAGTGTTAATTTCCATTTTGTTTGTCTCTCCTGGCAGAAGTATTTTTGTTACTAAATTTATTGCCTGCTTAGGGCAAAACCTGAGAACACTGTAGGTTTATTATAAGAATAGCACGTAATAATTGTACTCGTGCATTATACCAAAGTGCAGAACTAAGTACAGTATTAAACTGATTACCACTTTCCTTTGAGCGTCTGAGTGTGTGTGTGTATGGGTATGCATGCATGTGCGAGCGTAAGGGTACACTTTGCTCGAGCAGGAAGTGAAGGAGGTGGGCAGTCGACATGCCGAGGTACACAAGTTCCCAACTCAGCCGGGCTTAATAGTTAAGTAGTGCCCACTGTATCATAATTACGTCTGTTTTCCATCGACCTCAGAGGCAGCTCTGTGTTGTCAACTCATTGATAAAATCTTTAGCAATGCCATTGCGAATATTTATTTAATCATTAATTAAAACATGGTTTGAAGTGTAAATGTCTTTATTTGTTGAATATTTACTTAGATACATCACCTGTAGCTTAGAAAGTACATAATTTTTTATTTTGGCAACCACAACTGTACAGATTCACATTTGTCAATAGTATATAGGTATGGTCTTTTATGCTTTTTACCCCCACTTAATTATTTTTACAATTGTGTTATACTTGTTCTTATGAAACAAAGAAATAAGTAATTTAATTATTGCTGCACGTAACTTGAAACTCATTTTAAAAACTGACATTTTTATTTGTACAAATAGTTTTACGTACATATTACTATACAAAAACTTTGTTTCAGCTCGGATGACGAGTCATCTCAAGTGTTCGTGCCCTTCATCTGTGTAAGTAGAGTTGGTATTGTAGTGTCATTGATTTTAATCTATTGGATTCAGTTCTTTTCTCAATGAAAATGTGATATTTCTGAGGCTGAAGAATAATAGAACAAATATTCTCATTGACCTTTTTTCATTTGTGAAACTCATTTTGTATTAGTCAGAGATTATTGCATTACTGCAGTACAATTCGTTTGGTGTAAACTTAAGTTTTGCTGTTATTTTCTCCTTATAAGCCAGCCGGGGCTGGCTTCCATACCACATGACATTAGTTAGGTGACAGTCTATGGTACTAGAGGTCTTGGGTTTAAATCCTGGCTCGGGCATGGATGTTATGTTGTCTTTTCACCTCACTTCACCCACATAGGCTTTTAAAAACTCATTGTTGTAATCACTAGAGACATGCATTTGTGGTTTTAGTTTATGTCACAAAGTGGTGTTATTTTTAAACAAAAATGGGGCTATTTTTGGCCAAATTGGTGCTATTTTTAACCAAAAGTGGTGTTATTTTCTGCTAAAAGTGGCATTGAAAATAGGTGCTGTTATAAACACTGACTTGGTGCTTGTTAAAAGTTTTATACTGTACTGTATTTTAGGCTATTCTTGGTGACAAGTAGCAGTTTTTTTATGTTAAGCCAATTTTTTTTCTGTGAGATGTTGTCAAACACAAACATTAGAAAAAAAAGTGCAAGTTTAATATTATTTTATTTTTTTACTTGGTAACAAAATTTATTAATTTGAGTAAACCTGAGTGTTTCAGGTTTCATTAGGTAACACGAGGGTCCGTCGGGCCGATGTTAAAAACTGCTTTATGCAGTACAATAGCAAAAAAAAAAGAATTCTTAAATCCTAACCAACTGACCTTCAATGTATTTATTCATCCATTCTCGAATGTTTGAATTGTCTACCTTCTGCTATGGTACGTTCGTATTTACAAATGCTGCCATTGTATCCCTAATAAATTCCATGCCTCAATCTTTTTTTACTTTTTGTGTCACGAAAAGATGCATGTCGCTTGGCTGCATTAACCACCTTGTTGCTCTACTAGACGTTTGTGTTTGTCACTGTTAACATGTTTGTTGCACCCGTCTTTCCTTTCCCAACTGATAAATATCTGCAAGAAACTCTTTGTTCATCACTTGTGTACAGTCCGTGATCAGAAAACTCTGATTCTCGCTGTTCAGCATAAACATTTGGTTTAGGGATCATATTTACATGCTTGCAAATAACGCAATTAACTTTTCAAAACCAGCCATGGTAATTCCTATTTGTATTGCTGCCGCAATCGTAAGCAAAATTCTAACTTTCAAATAATTTTTCCGTTGTGACTCTCGATGGTCGAAATAATCAATCTCTCAGTGTACGTTAAATGATTTATCAATATGCATTAATCGATTATCACGCCTTGACTCGTCCGTTTAGCGTTATTTTCTGTATTTACTAACAAATTTGCGGGATTTTCCCATAGTCGAATAATTCACATTATTTATTAAAATACGTACTCCTAAATTTGCGCAAATATTCATTCTATCGGAAATGCGATAGATGCATGTCTCTAGTAATTGCAATCCAATAATCCATTGCCGTAATTAAAAAATGTTTTTGAATGTCACAAAGTTAATAAATGAACATGTTCACAAAGAAACAATAAGCTCACTGAGAAAAATGTGAGCACCGAACAGCTGACGTGCTGATGGCAGCAGGCTTGATGGACTAGCACGACAACGTTGTCAGATCCAACAATTCCGGAGTTGCAGCTTCATCTATTTGACAGACACAAATGAGTTATGTAGGTATTCTCGATCTATCATCGGAGGTTAGTGATGTTGCGAATGAATGCTCCCCAACAACATGCTCGGATCACTTTTTGGACGCAAGTATATTTCACTCTAATGACTATTTAAACAACTCAAGTTGAAGTTTCACTCTCCCCTAAGACTATTTCTTTATGAGTTTCTTAGTGTGCTATAGAAATGTGGCTTTTTTCCGTTTTAAAATTTGTCTTTTATGTCTAAAAATGTTAAATGATTTACCTGTATGTATAAAACATCCATTGTTAGTTACAAGAGAATATATCCAAGTAAGGATTTTGCTATTTGGCTATATTTCAGACAGTTCTGTTCACTACCCATCTACTTGTCCTAATTTTCATTGCTACTACTACTAGATAAAAATAATTCTAACCTAAAATTTTAGTGTATTGACTATATCTTGTGTGTGTGTGTGTGAACAATTACGAGTAGCAAGTATGGAAATCAAACTCAAAATAATTTTAATAAATTCAATACCGGTATGTATTATTATTTTTGGCTTAATTTATTTAA
Source organism: Medauroidea extradentata (assembly GCA_003012365.1). Classification (NCBI taxonomy): domain Eukaryota; kingdom Metazoa; phylum Arthropoda; class Insecta; order Phasmatodea; family Phasmatidae; genus Medauroidea; species Medauroidea extradentata. Next base: position 27,370 of record PNEQ01134523.1, on the reverse strand, counting down.
TGAACTGCAGCTGTTTAAAATTTTAATTTATCATAACCATTTAGAATCAAAGTAATTGAGAAAAACATGGCTGGAATCGAGAATCGAAAGAAAAATGGAATTGTCTCATTTCTTATATATAGACACACACACACACACACACACACACACATGCGCACCACACTCGCACAACACACACTGAGAGTCGGAACTTTGTTAATATGAAATACTCGATAATACAATGTTAACGATATGCCCCTTCAACTCATATACACTTGTATAGGTTATATTGTTGGTGTATTATGAAATAACATTAATATGAAATACAAAGTCGTTTTTGGGCCCAACAAGAGAAAGTACTAATGAAAAAAATTGATTGTAATGTGACCTTTCTAAAGTAAATAAGTGTAGAATGTCCTGTCTGTAAGTAGTATTTTGCAGCTCTTGGACCAAGGAATAATATTTGTATAGCTTGGGAAGCATTATCTTCTTTATGATAGTCTGTACATTGTAGGCTATTAGAAGTATTATATTTGTAAGTATGCTATGTAGTAATGGACGACTTGAAGTACACCCCCCCCTGACGTCACCGCAGGGGAAAAGTACTGTGGGAAACAAAGCTTGTTTACAAACTTGCTGATTTGTTAGTTGGTAATTGCAGAAAGCAAAAATGTTGCGCATTCTTAGATTTGCACCCAAGGGTAAAAAATATTAGTTTCAATTTCACGGTTAAGATTCGCAAATGCATAAGATTAATGTTTACCTGAAAAAACTGCAAATTCCATACAAATAATCAATTTTCTTGACGTACATCTCATCCGGGACATGTGAAGCCAAACAGCTGACTGAAGGTTATGTTTGGCTGCGGTCTCCATGGATATAGGAATTTTATCCTACACCTGACTGATGCTCCACCTCTTTTCAAGTCGTCCGTTGTCTTTGCATTGTGCATAAACAAAAATATACTTTTTTCACTGGAAAGTACAGTCGACGCTTGATTATCCAGGGTAATGACTGGCTAAGGGTCCCTGATGATCGTAAACCCGGTTAATCCGATTGTTATTAACAAAATTATAACAAAAAAATTTTGAAGCAAAATATTAAAGCAGTACGTATGACTTAAATATATGTATGTAGGCCTAAGTAAGCATAAGTGCATTCAGCAGTATATTTTTTATGCAATGTAGCCGAAAAGTAAAACAGTCTTTATACAACATACTTATGTGCGTGTGGCGCAATGTGGCATCATTGCGGGTGTGTGGCAGCGGACATCTGTTCCCCCCTCACGCGACAGTCAGCGACCTTGCTTGCCGCGATGTAGATAAGACAGCTGTCTGCTAGGTTACTCGAGCCAGCACACTAGCCTACCCCGGCCAATTTATCTAAGTATATGTCATTACACCCTTCAAGATTATTTCACGCTGTTAACCATAAAATCCATAGGCTTTTTTCAGTTTGGAAAATTTAACTCCAGTGTCGTGTACACGACTGGAGCACCTACGGAATGAGTTGGTGAAACGGTAAAACGTTAGCTTTGCATTTAGAAGGACTTGTGTTCGATCTCAAGGTCCAGCCATTCTGCTTTCAATTTCTCATGATTTCCCTGGATCACTCCATGCAAAGCATTGATTATGCTTGGGAAGAGGGCACTCAAAGTGTACAATAGTCTAATACAGTAATACAAGCATTTTTGAAATTCAATCAATTTTGACTGAAATAGAACTTGAAATATAAGTGTTAGCCGTACATATATATATGTGGTACACAAAATTACCCTAGAATATCTCAGCAGTGTTTTTTTGGCTTCTTCATGCACAATAAACATTTAGTAAATGTCCCGTCACTACAATTAGAACATGACACACTCACAATAAAAAAACTTAACAGCAGTTTCTACATACACTGTCACTAAAAATGTACTCTTTATTGCAATCACAGTTATGCAACTTTAATAAAATAATCTGTTAACGATTTCTGCTTCTTCGAAACATTTTCCTTTTATTAAATTAAAAAAAGAATCCTTAATAAGACCATCTTGTCTACCATGAGGCTGTCTTTGTCCGCTTCAAGGTAGTCCAGGAGACCCTCGGCATACTCGCGCATGAAAGAGTGCCTTACTTTTACGTGCGGGTCATCTTCATCTTCACTGTCGTCCTGAAACATGCCGTGAAAGGCTTCTGCAGCTGGTTTATCCCCACTTAATTTTTCACCTTGGATACTAATCTCGCGAATTCCATATCGATTTTTGAATTTCATTAGCCATCCTGACAATGCATCAAATTCCCCTTCCAGGCCGAGAGCATCAAAAAGGAACTTAGCTTGTGTGATGCAAATAGGCCCAGATACTGGAGCCCCTTGAGCCCGTTGTTGGTTGAACCATTCTGCCATTGCCTTATCAAGATCTTGCTATGTAGACTGTTTCATGGTTTTCCGTTTCCGTAAACCACTTGCAGAGTCAGATGTCGATGCGAAACTTAACAGTTCATCTTTTTTCTTTCTTAAATCACGAACAGTTTGTTTACCAATGCCGTATTCTTGGGATAGCTGCTTTATACTTCTTTCTTTCTCTAGCTCGTCGATAATTTTAAGTTTTTGTTTAATATCAAGCACCACTCATTTGCGTTTATTACCAGACATGACTACTGTATTCACTGCTAAAAACTCGCACCGTAAGACTGAAATCAAAACAGTGCGGCTCAACTATGCAATGCCTTGAACTACTGACACATAAACCAGTCGTAGCGTGCTGCGCCGTGTAATAGGATCGCCACCCTCGAGCTTAGTTATACAAGGGCGCGCCTAATATGTACACGCGCGGCCTACAAGGTCGCATTTATAAAATATTTAGTATTACATTCTCAAGAAGTTACAAATATCAAATATATAGTGAAACATACGAAATAATTTTTGCAGGATTTTATGTCATGAATCATAGTGTTTATGTTACTCATATCACAAGTTACAGCAATTACAAAAATATATTTTTTTTTTTAAATAAAAATGCCCCGGTTAAGTCGCAACCCGTTTAAGCTGCACCCGATTAATCAGGAGTTGACTGTATTTTAAAGCTGTTTTTAAACTGTACATTCACAGTCATTTATAAACAAAAAAATGTGTGTACAACTACTATTCATATTGCTCTATTGTTTATGTTTTTGTCAAAGTTTCATTAGTAAGAAGTTTATTACAAAGGGGCAGTATTTGAATCCCTTCAGGTTTGTATTAAAAAATCCCGACTGTTTTACATATATATATATAGACACACACGCACACTTACACTTGGGCAGAGACTTAGAGAGAGATAGAAAGACACTGACATATTGGCAGGGTGCCTGCGGCTTTGCTCGTGTATGTTACTCATAGCTGATAGTTATTTGCTTTAACTGAAAAACCTCTTTGTACACCAGATAGGTACTGTAGTTCAGTCATCAATTGTTAGAAAGACCAAGCTGCTATTTGAGCTGACTCTGCAGCAGGATAAGTAGCTATAGCTGCCCACGTGAAAATTGGTGTATTTTCACCTCCTTAATTATTATATTGCAAAATTTCTTGGTGTCCTGTATTAGTCATTTTTATAAGTAACCAGACGATATGTAAAAGACCTTTTTTCTCCCTTCATACTGTTTGAAGGTCGAATTTTTAAAAAATCCTAAAAGTACTTTTTGGGTATATAGGTAAGCAACATTTTGAAGTGAAAACCAACTCTCTATCCCAAAGGATTCAATAGATATAGATAATTAATTGGAAACACTTTCAAGGTATTTTCACCCCTTAAATGTGAAATTGGCTAATATGCATTTTTATGTGTGTCCCATTAAAGTAAAAATCACGAAGATAGACCATCGGGTTCAAGCTCTATCGATGTTTCTTAGAAAATATATTTAACCCTTTTTCTCCCCTTCAGAGGTTGAATTTCGAAAAATCCATTCTTAATACTTGTTTGCAACCTGAGGGTTAACCACACAAAAATTTCACGATTCTAAGTCCAGTGGTTTTGGCTGCAGTTTGATATGAGAGTCAGTAAGTCAATGTGTGTCCTTGCATATGTGTTACCATACAATTTTTAAAAAGTAATAATTTCTTTGAAATGTACTTGTGAATATATTTTAGGCTTGCATACAGTAGTTTAATTTGACAGACTTACTGCAACTATTTAGCAATACATTACTGACCATCTCATGTTGCTGCCAGCTTAATAGAGAGATATATAAAAAGGTGTGCTGCAACAGGAATCAATGAGCAGGTTGTAGAACTGGTTTTTCAGGCTCACTTAGTATCATTTTTGCAAATAAAGGTCTTGAATCCATCTTCAGGACAAAATTAATCTTATGTTTTTTCAACATTTTCTAGTTTTTATATTTGAGCAAAATATTTTTTTTTCTTATTTTAGACATAAATTGTGATTAAATCTTCCTCTTAGAAAATTTGTGGTTCTCTCATAGTTTTTGCTTAATGAGTTATAAGCCTTAAAATTTGCACTTTACGGTTTTATGTACGCCACTAAAACCAACTGACATACCAAACCGACAAAAATCGCAGTGTATAACAATGTTGTAGGCTGTGATTTGACACAAAAAAAAAAATAATAATAAATTTTTGTATTTTTAAATTTTTTAAATTTTTATTTCAAATTTTAGCGTATTTTTATTAAATATAAAAATATTATTTTTTTGTTTATATATATATATATATATATATATATATATATATATATATATATATATATATATATATATATATATATATATATATATATATATATATATATATATATATATATATATATATATGTATATGTATATGTATATATATATATGTATATGTATGTATGTCAAATCATAGCCTACAACATTGTTATATACTATGAATTTTTTCGGCTTGGTATGTCAGTTGGTTTCAGTGGCGTACATAGAACCGTAAAGTGCAAATTTTTATGTTTACGACTCATTACGCAAAAACTATGAGAGGTACACAAATTTTCTAAGAGGAAGATTTAATCACAATTTATGTGTAAAATAAGAAAAGAAAAATATTTGGTTCAAACGTAAAAATAAATAAAGACGGAAACTTAGGTAAACTGCGCCCTTAAGTCACTGTAACAGAAGCAGTATGTGTTCTGTTTTTGGAAAATTTGTTTTGCGAACACCAGTAAAATTTGTTACAGTTCGGCTGTAAGTAGAATACCTTGACAGGTGGGACATGCGTACATTATGTGTAGGCAGACGTGTGTATACATGTGTTGTTTGTGTCCAGGAGGTGCGTTTAGGTTCTCCGGAAACTCCAGCATCTGCATCTGTAGACATGGATGAGGCGAAAGAGGGAATAACGCCTCTATTGAGTGGGTCTCCTCCATCGCTGACTGGAGGGACATCTGAGAAGAAGGAGCGTATCACCCCACCCAGCTCCCCCAATGTTAACAGCTCATACATGAGTTCTGTTGTCAAGTAAGTAATTTCTTGAAGTGAAAAACTGTACATGTTACGATAGTTGCTGATGTCTTATAATTTTGACATATTTTTGATCTGTTCACACCAAAATGGGATGGAAACATTGTGCCTCAAAGTAAAAAAATATTTAATTAATTTACAGATTGTATGTAAACCCTTTTGATTTCTACTTCCAGTTATAATAGAATATTGCTTACAGTGGTGGGTCCAATCCAGTATGCAAAACTGCCACTGTTTTAAAATTATGAGAGAAGTTTGATATAAAAAATTCATGTCTATATTTGGACTTACAAACGTAAATATATTATTAATATTGCTTCTTATGCAGGACTAAATAATTTAGAGGCCATATTTCTCTATTTCTTCTATTTCCACTTACTGCACAAGATTGCACTCAGTTTTCATCTTCCACTTGTTATGCACTGAACGGGTGCAGCTATTTCAGCGCAAATACATTGGATAAACAAGCACTCATTTGGCAGAATGACATCATAATAATAGAAATGATCTTAATACTTTGTTCTGTATTGTAATGCTAAAGGAATCATATAAGTTTGAAAGACTGATTTCTCTTGCTCTAAACATTGAAGTCAATATAGGTAGTGTTAGTGTTATACAGGTACATGACCCACTAACCGCCTTTATCAAGGACAGGAAGATTTAGAATATCACGTTTGTATTAATTATTGTGATGAAAAAAAAAATGTGTTACATAATGCCATCTACAATAAATCTTAAATCATTTGACTGATGAAATGTGACTACGTTTGTTGGAACTTGCTGTGTTAGACTATGGCTATTAGAATTTGGCACCTTGTGGCATCAGTGTTGCTCCGAGCGGCCATCTTTGTTAGCAGTGCCATCTTCAGGCAGTTATCATGAACTCCGCGTTGCTGGCGTCATGCAGCTGAACTGTGGTTAATGTTTTGTGTTATATTATCTAAACATTTGGTCCTCCGGGCCGGATCTGCGTGATTTGAGCCATATGATACGGTGAACTATTCAGTATCAGGAAAGTTACACGTGGTATACACAGATATTCATTCATTGTGTACATGTTCACACACGTGTATTGTACCGTGTTACAATATGGCGTATGGTGTTTTCAAATGACTTCTCTGAGGACACTACTTCGTTGCAAGTCAACTTAGCGCTGACACTGAAGTATGCAATAACGTGTGCGCTGAATGACGGTGGTAGGTGTACGGACTGTCAATAACCTTTGTTTGTAACGTAGTGTCGGCGGGCATGCTTCGTATTGCAGTTGCAACTGTCAAGATGGTGCAACATCAACTGAAAACTCATTTGCGTCTGGTGAAGTTTCGCATGACCAGGCTTGTGACTCTTGCAGACGAAGTCGATAAAATTCCGAGTCTCATGGGATCGTTAAAGGCAACATGTTCCGACTTGCAACAGTTAAAGATGGAATTTGATATTATATATTTGCAACTTGCTGTTCAGGCATCAAAAACAAATTCCCTTGCAGAATCTGAAGCAAGCGAGCGGGAGCTTGAGGAGTTTGATGAAGCTTACTATAGAGTGCATGAAGTCTTCACCAAGCTGTCTGTGACCGATAAACATAATGCACAACACACCCAGCTTCCCAGGACACCAAGTGTAAAATTGCTGAAGCTACAGTTGCCAAATTTCAAGGGCCTGCTGACTGACTGGCTTGCAATTTTTTACTTGTTTTCTTCACTGTTGCATAAGAAGACCACACTGACTGCTGTGGAAAAACACCAGTACCTTCTAACATCCATATCAGGTAAACCAATTAATCTAATTAAGACACTTCCACTTTCAGAGGAAAACTATGTGTTTGCATGGCAGACTCTAACAGACAGGTACCACAATGTCAGAGCAATTGCAGCCATGCACTGGCAGACCATATTCAGCTACTTCGGTTGTCAATTGTTTCTCCTGAAAAATTGAGGAACATGGTAGATTCCTTAAAGGAGAACTTGGGTGCTTTGAGGGTTCTCAAACTTCCTGTGACTGAATGGAGCTTTGTCTTACTGAATCCCATGTTACCAAGGCTCGATCCAGGCATGAGGGCCTAGTTTGAACTAGCGCACAAGAACACTCTGATGCCTACATTTGACCAACTCCTTGAATTTTTGGAATCGCACTGTAAGGCATTGATGATGGCCTGTTATAAATTCATCTTCCTCAATGACACGAACAGGTCCCCGGAAATCACTGCCTCAAGTCCCAACTGTTAAGGCCTCTTTCTTATCAACTGCTGAAACCGAACTTTGCATTGTTTGTAGAGGTGTGCAAATATTCGAAAGTTCAAATATTTTTCGAATAGTAAATCTAAACTATTCATATTCGAAACACGAATACCAGATTTCCAAATTTCGAAGTATTCAAAGAGTTTCGAATAGTGAATTTTAAACAATTTCTTAATATAATCTGAGTGGCTAACAAGGCTATTTCTACTTACAAGCATAACAAAATTTACCGGATTTTCCCGTTTTGTGCATGTTTAAAGGTTAAAATAAATATACGGGAAAGAAATGATATTCTTGTATATATTTACATATTCACGTGTGGCGTCACCTGATGGACAGATATACTCGCGCAGATACTCATTGAAGCGTAACGATACGTAGAGACACGCATCTGTGGTTTTATTTGATGTCAAAAAGTGGGGTTATTTTAAGCTAAAAGTGATGTTATTTTCAACCAAAAGTGATGTTATTTTCAACCAAAAGTGGTGTTATTTTCTATTTCAATCAATTTGTATATGAACATTAAAACTAAAATTATATAATTTTTCTTTCAAATATAGACAAGAAGAATACCATTTTTGCATTTTGTTTCCCTAAAAGACAATACTATAGATGCCTGTCGATTTGCTACAGTTTCAGTTTGTTGTTCTGCGACACATTCATCCTTGTCCCTGTTAACGTTTTTTTGTACATGCGACTTTTCACGCCCATGAAATTGACATGTTACAGTGGCAAAGAAGCGCTTATACAGTCCATATTCAGAGAATTTGGACACACACAGTTCGGTTTCGGCATATTTCTGCATATGAATGATACTGAAACATGTCGCACTGTTCAATTTGCTATTGCACAGAAGCAACTGAAGTTACCCCTGATGTAACGTAAGAGAAATGCAAGGGAAAACCACAAGACAACAAATTACAATGAAATATTTTCTTCTCCTTGCGACTCTTGAAGAACAAACAATATATCCCTCGATATAAACATTAGAAATACATTGAAACTTTTAATAAATACAATCTCACTGTATTGCAAGCACCTCTGTATGTTCAGAAAAGTGGGGGTATTTTCTGTAAAAGTGGTGGTATTTAGTTAAAAATGGGAGTATTTTCGGAAAAAGGGAGGATTAGCTTTATTTGCAAAAAATGTCTGAATTCTCATAAAAATTAGCTTTATAGCAAATGCAATAGATGCATGTCCCTAACGTGCTAACGGAACATCTCAATATATACAAGATGGCAGCAGTGGTGGTCTTGTCGATGTTGTAAGATCGTGATCACCGCGATCAAGGCAGCAAAAGCTTGATGTCTACATAAGATGTATTTTAGCGGTTGAATTGGTCACAAGCTGTTAGCAAGTGTTTGCCAAAACTGTTTGCATTTTCAAGAAATCGCTAAAATACAATATTCAGTGAATATAAATGGCTACCACCATGGAGTTACGAAATTGTGTATTTGCTATTGCCTAGCAGGAATAGAATTGGACTGTATAAAGGAAAACACTTCTTCACGAATATGTTTATTGGAAAATAGACTGCTTTCACTATTTTTTTTACATGTACAACATAATAAATTGTAGAAATAAATTTAATTACATATGCACCTTATGCTGCCCTAGTCCCACCCAGCACGTGTCTGAACGTGCCTCCAAGTAAGTGAACTCTGACCTGCCTGCCAGATAAATCCCATTCAAGGAGAAGCAAGCTAAGAGGCTACTTGAAATTTTAGAAATCCAAACAAGGCAAAATATAAGAAAAAGTTACGTAGAAAAGTTGCTTAACTGTTAAAATTTAAATTTTGAATAAATTTCCAATGTTTATTTCTTTACTAGCATCCCCAATTAATATGTTGGATCCCGCCGTATACATCCTTATATTTGGTTATGTTGGCCTAGTTATGAACAACAACAAAATATTAATAAAAAAAATTTAAATTACTATGTGATAAGAGGCCAAGTAAGTGCTACGTGCCAGTGCACATCACAACACTGAAACCTACAAAGAGATATCAATCTCATAAAATAAAACATTAAATACTATAACTCTGAATAGATCTCAATAAAAAAAATACTAAATGGAAGGTATTACATATAATAAAAATACACAAAATTATTATTTAAGAATATTAGCAATGCAAGGGAAGGGCCTGTAATAAACAAAAATCATTTAAATATTCCTTGGAAATTATAGTTAATAATTATGTCCTTGATTTCACCAAAAATTGCAAAGTACACCATTCTAACAAGAAGAAAAAAATATATATGCACATTTATCTGTATACCTTTACATCAGTAAATGCCTAAAAAAAGGGGCGTTACCTATTGTGTTACTGGCACAAATGTAGTCGTGTAGTAAACAATTCGTCCAAAATGAATATGAATACAAACAAATTTCTCGCATAAATATATATTTGGATCAGTATAGTAGTAAATTAGAAATACGTATAGATGCTTGATACAAATACTATTCAGAAATATCAATAATATCATATTTATATTTATTCCTGTGATTTACGTTTTCTTTTGTTATGTTTGTATCTATATTACCGCATTTTCCCACCATTTTACCAGCTAGTATAACAAGTCAATAAAAGCACAGCGAAGTAGAGAAAAATAACATAGCCTCGAAGACATGTCGTTTGAAACAAGCAAAGTAGAAAGTTACTACAGACGAAACAAGTTTGTTTTGCATTCTGAGAAAACACTTTCGGGACTAGAAAGTTTGTAAGTCCCTGTAACCGCGCCCTGCAAAGTATTAGAGATACTTCAATAAAAAAAATACTGAAATGACCTTTCCTAGTAAGCATATGCGCAGATATTTCTGAATTCTGACTCGGTGATCTGATTAAACATGAAAGTGTCAAATGGGCCACAAAGAAGAACATTCCTTGTAAGCAGTAGATTCGCAGCACACTGATATACAGTGACTACAACTCCTTCAAACAACTTACGTTTCTACATTTTTCGAGTTTTTAAAAGGACTGTGTACTTAGCCGTTGGATGGTGTAGTGGCGTGTTACGCGAATACATTTTTACGTGAAACCGTCAAACACATTCTTATTGTTGTTATCTATGAAAAGAACACCCACTTGAAACTACGAATGCCACTTTTTGAAAATACTTCAATAACTTGATTTTTTGCCCTCTGGAAATGGCTAAAAACAGCTTTTTTAGACTGCTGTAACTCTGAAAATACGACATGAATCCGTAAATTGCAAAGTGAGGTGCGTGCATTGGTTTTTACTTGATACTATGCAAAAATAAAATTTTAGGGTCACCGCTTAAAGTCCCACAGGAAAGAGTTCTATGAAAACATTGCACGCCAGTTTAGCACGCTGCTAATAGAGACCATGTGCCTATCATCAAGAGTGGTGCTCTGGCTCTTATCGCTCAGCTGTTCCCGCTCTCAAATGCGGAAATTTAAAACTAGTACACAGTACTCTTAAACGGAGTCCAGATAGTTTCATACAAATTTGAATGTATAAATTGTATGATGTTTGTCATTATCTTCGATACAAAACACTGCAAACATATTTTTGAAAGTCTCTTTAATGTGGTTTAATAGGTCTCTATTTAGGCTGCTTTGTTTTAAACTAACTGGACATAACCGAACCTAATATACAGTCTAATATATGAATTTGGTACGGAATTTTCGATGGAGAAAAAAATCAGTGGGCTGACACCCCTTCATCTTCAATAGTTGCATGTAGGCTCACTTGTTTGCATATGCAGACCATACCACTTTAGATTGCTCTGTTCCCCCTGTAAAAATACGCAACCATGAATGTGTGACTTGGAAAGGCCCAACAGTGACGTAATAAACGTAGCAATGCGCATTTGTTCCAAAACTTTGTAATCAGGTCAGGCATTAAATACAGCTTTAAGGCCAATGATTCTGCAAAGTATCTGGATCAATAATTATCAAGTCTTTTTGTCCCTGCGAATTGAAGGGATGGCTTTATTCTGCTTATAATTGTGTCTAATACCACTTGAGTGGGTACTGGTAGTGTTCGCGAAATAATTTAAGCACCACTTAGTTTTAATGCATTACATGCATATCAGGAGCTTTGCTTCGTGGTTATTGACAATGTTCTTTGTGCAGAGGCGTCTGTTCTAATCAGAGCAAGGTTACTAGGACACCAGAAGCAGTGGCGCACGTGTGCACATTGTTCACACTCACAATAAATTACTCATTACTGAAATAACAACTTGAAAAGAGAATATTTATTATTTCACTCAAATAAACAAGCTATGCCTGCCCACCATCTGTTATTGACTTCTTTTCTCTTTTGTTTATCCCATGATTCATAGAGAAAACAGCTACCACTTACATGTAACAAAGGTTTAACTATAATTATACAATAAATATAGACATAATGAACATATCGCCCACCAAAAAATGTAAAATTTTTTTTTAACACTAACACCTATAAACAAGAAACAGTCAGAAAAATATAAACATTGCCACATATAGATGCAAACACTTAATTAAAAGGTAATGGACATATCTTAGAAACTGGCCTAACAAACTCCCCATTTGAAGTTTTAAGGGTCACAACTCTGACAACTCCAGCTTCACCAGGATGGGTTGTCACGATACGGGCGATTTTCCGTTTCAGTGGAGGTAAGTTTGATTCCTTCACTAGAACAAGTGTGTTTTCTTCAACATTGGGAGTAACTGGATTCCATTTGGTCCTTTGTTGGAGTGTATGGAGATATTCAGTGCTCCAGCACTTCCACACCCACTGCTTCAGTTTACTGATCAACTGCCACCGATCGAGACGGTTCTCCACCAGGTGCGTAAGATCTTGTTCTGGTAAACCAATGAGAGGAGCACCGATTAGAAAGTGTTCCGGAGTGAGTACATCAAATTCAGAGGGATCTGTAGACAAAGGACACAACGGTCTGGAGTTCAAAAGCGCTGAAATTTCACTGAAGAGTGTAGTCAACACCTCAAAGGTAAGTATTTGTTCACCGATAACTCTTTTAAAATGCAACTTGGCCGACTTGACCGCTGCCTCCCACAAACCTCCGAACTCTGGTCCTGCTGGTGGATTGAAGTGCCACATTAAATTGAGCTCAGCCAACTGGGTATACAATGTTCGCCAAGCAGGTTCAGAAAACAGGGTTTGATGAACCTCTTTCAAGTGTCTGGCAGCACCAACAAAATTTATGCCATTATTTGAAAACTTTTCAGATGGGGTTCCTCATGTCGACACAAATCTTTTGAATGCAGCAACAAATGCATCTGTACATAGGGATGACACAACTTCCAAATGAACTGCCTTGCTTGACATGCAGACAAACACACAGAGGTAACCTTTTGTGACAGGTACCTTGCGAGTTTTACTAGGTTTTGTCAGAAAGGGTCCTGCAAAGTCAACACCAACCTTCAGGAATGGTCAAACTTGTGAAAACCTCACACCAGGCAAGTTTCCCATGAGTGGTGTAGTTGGTTTAGCTGACAATTTAAAGGACTGCGTGCAGCGATGGATGCAATGTTGAATCAAACGCCTAGCACTCATTATCCAAAACTGTCTTTGGATAATAGACTTGGTTAGCTTGTGGTCCAGCATGAAAATAAGTGGTATGATAATAGTTAATGATAAGGATGGAGAGGTGAGACTTTGCTGGGAGCAACATTGGATGTTTTCTTTGCTCTGGCAGGCAAGAATTTTTTTAGTGTCCCACCCACTCTGACAACTCCACAAGGGTCTAGGAATGGCAGTGGAAGTGGCGGCAACATTGTGCGTGGAATAGCTGGACAAGAAGCCAAGTCAATAAGTTGCACTGTATACCTATTATGTACAATACGAAGATGCCGGAAATGTTTTTCAGATGCTGCAAAAGCATCCTTCAGCTCTTGAACAGACCTTTTCTCAGCCTTTGGCGGGACCGTGCACAAAGCAAAGTAATTTGCGCGAAACGCATCTAGCTTTTCAGACACACCCTGAAATGAAAAAATGAATTCTTCTAATTTTTCTGAGGCATTTGTGGCTTCGTCAAAAAGTGACCTGACTTCATTTACCTTTTCTATCACATAATCAAATATTATGAGCTGTAGGTCGGTTGTTGTGGCTGCCATTGTACAGACGGCAGATTTAACCAAGTGATTGTTAAGAATACATGTTTCCGAATGAAGTAAATAACTAAACGCCGGCTCTTTATTCTAAGATCCGGCCTGGAGGACCAAAAAATGTTCACACTCACGATAAATTACTCATTACTGAAATAACTACGTGAAAAGAGAATACTATTTATTATTTCACTCAAATAAACAAGTTTCATACTTCAGTGTAAATTATTGACAAATTGCTGAGTGACGTATGTAATTCTTCCTCTTACTTAGACGACAGGGTACTCACGAAGCATTTCACAACATACCCAATCAAATGCCCTAGTTTTGGTGGCACAATTTCATGGTCAGTATGGACGGTCAATAAAAGAGCGACTGTATTTCGCAGGCTCCCAAATTCACAGTGATAGGTGACTCTTAGGTACGCTGCGTGTTTGCCTAGGTAGGTACACAGGTGTTACATTAGTTTAACAACCTATCATACCGAAAGTGTACTTTTTTTCAACCACTTATTCTAAATATCACTGTACATACGGAATGTATGTAATGTGGCATGGCAGTCTGTGGCTCCACTGAAGCTCTTTCAAGGGTTCTTGACGTAGGCTCAAGCAATACACAACATTGTGTTTCTTTTATTTATCTTGCTCAAAAATATAAGTTACAAAGTAATGGCCACGGGACAGACTACTAGCAATCCTTTTGACAGAAATTTCGCCATCCCCAAAACTATTATTTTATCTATAAGTGGCATTGATTTCTTAAACGCCTGCCATACTTCTTTTTCAAGCCTCTCAACATGATGCCCCCCAGGTGTTCTCGTAGGTGATTAGGGTGCCCTCCCATGCCCATTTTCAGAATTACCATTTTAATTTGCATTCAAATGTAAGACGTTACGATATATAATAGTAATAGTTTATACAGTGTATAATTAATTTTGAAATCAAACTTTGTTTATAATCTTTTTTGTTTTCACTTTATAAAATTTAAGTCATTATAATTACTGTATATTGCTGAACAAAGTGTCTTTTTTTTTTTTCTTTAGTCCACTGTCCAATCACGTTGTCGTCCAATACGTATTTGACAAATTATAGGAGATTCATTTAAACAGTTAATGTAAATTATATTTAGTGCTTTAAATATATTCCAATGAACTAATTTTTCAATTACCTATTTCAACTTATTAGTACGTATATACATAGTAGTACTGTATGCCAGCCATCTAACTTACGTGAGCATTGTTGAGATTGAAGACATCATTTAACATGCAATAACATCAAAGTAACAACATAATAAATGGTTACAGGTTACTTTTACACAAATTAAGACTACAGAAACAATTGAAATATACTAATCAAACAGAAAATTACTTCAAAGACACCTTACAGTAAGTTTATGGTTTTCAAAATGCAATGTAATTTAAACATAGTATGTTGTTTGGCACTGGCATTTATGTGACTGGCATAATTTATTTTAAGAAATATTTTATACAAAATTTCAACATAAACTGTAACTTTTCCACTATGTTACATAGGTTTATGTCATGTAAGTTTTATTTTGTAGTAGGAAATCAACAGTACAGTTCAAAGACTGTTGAATTTTTGCAAAATTAAGACAGATTATCGATAACTTGTTAAAGTTGTGTAGTACAAATTGTGTCTAGAGTGTAAAATGATGTGTGTTCATAGGGAGCAGTCTCTTAGTGAGCCACTGGAGCTGCAGCTTGACTATTGGCAAGGCCCCAGCCGTCTTCTTCTGGAAAAGAGCTCCAAGCTAGACTCTTCTAAATCTACTGTGAAGAATAGCTTCCGGTCACTGCAAATTCAAAGGCTGCCTCTTCCAGGAGAACAGCCATCCCAGTATTTTGTTATCAGCTATTCTACAAAAGAAAAGAAACAAAAAAGTATGTTCACATTTCATGTCTAGTAAAAGATACTACATAATCCCAGTTGTTATTGTATTTATTGGATATACAATATATATATATATATATTTATAGTTCTTAGCACAGTGAGCTTTGATTTAACACTTTGTAAAGTACAGGAGTGAACATCAGAATTGGCTCGTTTTTTCCCTCTCTGCTGTAATCTTAAAATTGTGTTAAAAATGGGTTTTTGCACAGTTTATTTATTTAATCTATTACTAAATTATTAAATGTATTTTCAAAATTAAATTATGTATTTAATTCAGTTTACAGATATCACAGAAAAAATTTCTATCACAGTAGGGTATGTCATGCATCTTCTTAAGCTAAATAAACAAATATACCAGAAGGAAAAAAAATCCATGTCTGCATCTTTGATATGGACAAACTCAAGCACTGATTGGCTAGAGAATGTCTACCAGCATCTTCGTTAATAAATAGTGTTGCATGTTACGTTCTTAAAATTGAATTTCATTTTGTTCAGTTACCATCTGTTTCCAACTTATGAAAGAAATTAAATTTGTACTTAAAAAAGTTACTTATGATTTGCTGTAGTACTGAAGCCACTTTATGTTTTTATAAACACAAGCCACGATTTAACTTTCCACAGTGAACTGCAGAGGCATTTGTGTTTGTAAATGTCAGCACTTACAGTAGTAGATGGCAGTCAAAATTTGATTTTGTGAGAGTCGTGTGAGATGTAATTTTATAACTGGTAGAATACCACTAATGTCAAATCTTGAAGTAATAATGCTATTCTTAGATGAAGAGGAGAAGGAAATAAATATTAAGCATAGTATTATATGTTTAACTTACCTTTCTGAATGCAATGAAAATACAAAGAAACTTCTCTTAATATATTTTTAATTTTTTTATTTCTCAGGAAATTTATTGCTGGACAGTATGTTACCCACATTTTTTTTTTTTATTTCTCTTCAATTTGAATTAAAATCATACGACATATGAGCAGTGATCACTGCAAATAAAAATACTTATAAAGTTTATACAGCAGCAAATTCAATGCTATAAACTGCAAAATTCATAAATACTATAATAAGATGTTATAACACTAAGAGTGCACTACAATCTCCAGCGTACTTGAAACATTGCCGACAACCAAATAATTTCTCAGAGTTTGTGAACCAACACCTAAGCTCGTTCTGATAGATTCCCTGGTTTATTCTGATGTAATGGGGGGTTCGGGAAATGGATTGACGTGAATTTTGGGAAGCAGCAGGTAGTGCTGGGGAAATTGGTATGTTGGGAATATAAAAGTTTTGGTGTCTTGCTCTTACAGGGTGGCGAGCGACCGGGAAAACTGGGAAAAGTCAGGGAATTTAAGGCGTCTGGAGAAGTCAGGGAAAAGTCAGGGAATTCTCTAAAAAAAACCTGGAATTTCAAAATTTAGTAAACGAACATTTTCACGAGTGGAATTAATGCAACGTACTATTTTCTTGGTACACATACCAATTTTCAAGTTGCATATATCTTTTCGTACCGATATTGTAGTTGTGTGGAACAGTTGATTTGACGATGCGAGGTAAAAGTTTTTCGTCTCAAAATACAAGTTTTTTGCGTTATGTACCAGAATTTTCAGTGGTTACCGCCAATGTTGCCAGATCAATAGTTTCCCTGAAAATGTGTTGTAATGTTTTCAAGTTTCCACAGTGGTAAAATTGTACTCTCTCGTGGTGTTTCTTGCGTACTGTTTGCAAAATGCCGTAAATTTTAATGAATTTTTAGTTAATATAGTGGGTTTTAAACAGTTGTGGTGTTTCCACCCAAGAGTTCACATTAGAAATTGTAAGCGTGGACTTGGCAACATAGGAGCCACAGTTCGTTTTTGTTCTTACCATGGCGCAGCATGCTGATACATTAGTTTGTTGTCTGTTTATTGTTTAGTTGGAATGGCGCAGATATTTTTTGTATGGTTTGTGCATGTATTGATATCTTCTGAACAAGTCTGAAGTCTGTGGATTTACATTTAAATTGTGTTTTATCTACCGTACTGCGTAATTGAGAAACATGCCTGAACTTTTCAGCTCGGGCAATAACAAAGGTGTGTTAAAAAATTACAACATAACATTATCTTATGTGTATTTATGAAAATGATTAAGTACATTAAAAATATCCGGAAATGTATGTTCAATGAGTGCTATTCCCACGACGTAATTGTTTTAGGAAACATAGTCGTGACAGGGAGAAACAGACTGTATTGGTTAACCTATCCTACTACTATTAAATGAATTGCTAAGTCCCTGGTGGTAACTCTGCAAGGTACAATGTTAATATTTCTTTAAGCAACATGGGCCGGCATTCCATTATGAGCCACATTGAAGATGGAAAACACTATAAGTTAGGCTGTGAGTTAAAACTCTGTGAAGGTAGGCTTAGATGTGTTTTTCAAATGTACCATGTGAACAATGTTTCCAGATTAGTGTCATAGCAAAGAAACTTCGGTTACAGCGAGATAAGATAGGTTTTTACATCACATTTGGTCTTGCGTCGTATTTCATGGATGAAATGAGTTAAGTGCTAGAGGGGAAGAAGAATGGTGTAGTTTGGCAGGTATATGATGAGTAGCGATTCTTAATATTTACCTAAAAAAATTGTCGCGATAATACAGTCTTATTAATTTTATTGATATTCTGTTGGTCAGGGAAATAAGAGCAGCTGACCTGGAAAAGTCAGGGAATTTTTTTTGCAGGTTTTGCTAGCCACCCTGTCTTACCTCTCTGGAAATAAGTCCTAAATCAATTGCGTGGCATATACATTAGATTGTAAGGTGAGTTGAAAGGGAGTTGAGGTAATTGTCGAATAGCTATTTTGACTGTAATTACTTGTGCCTATATAGGCTAGTATGTTGTGTAAATAGACAAGTATTTGCTGGTGGTGATAGTAGGGAAGGTAAACTGATTATGAATACAGTATGTCAATTGGAGGACATGATACTTTTCTTTGAATACAATTTCATCACTAGTAAAATTAGTCTTTAAACAATGCAAATTAAGTGATGTTACACTCGGATACAAAATGTTATATTGTTCTTAGTGTAAAGTTGTTGTTATACAGTTACTTGCTTGATACATTACCGCCATTGTCTAATGGGGCTCTCACAAAATTATCTTTCTATAATTTGGAAACAGCACATGTTTTTTCAGTTTATGTTATACTGTATGTGTACATGTCTTGTTCTATTTCTTGAAAGAAGTGTTGAATGTGTAAACAAATTATTTTGCCAACATTTTATTCAACTTGCTATTGGAGGCACAAAATTAAAACAAACTGTGACTGTTTATTCTATAGTTATGAGGCTGGGCAAGAAGAAAGAAAAAGAAAAGGAATCTGAAGCAAAGAGTCTGAATGTGGACACTGTTTCAAGACTGATCTGTTCTGCAAAAACTCACAACATTCCTCTGAAGGGTTAGTAACCATATTTACTATAATTAAAGTTTTTCTACAGAAATGTTACAAATAATTGTCATTATTCACAGCTGGTTTCACCACTTGTGGATTGAGTCAGTATGCAAATTTTACACACATGGTACCATCTGTGTTGTCTGGATTTGGGTTAAGATGTTAGGTAGATACCTGTGTTGGCTTGTGATAATTAACCTAGAGGCGTACTGGTGGCATAGGGACTGTTTGAGGCTGAA
Source organism: Medauroidea extradentata (assembly GCA_003012365.1). Lineage (NCBI taxonomy): Eukaryota > Metazoa > Arthropoda > Insecta > Phasmatodea > Phasmatidae > Medauroidea > Medauroidea extradentata. The sequence goes on along the minus strand of PNEQ01134523.1, from coordinate 8,060 downwards.
GGTCCTTGATCTGGCCTTGCAAGATGAGCATTACCTATGTAAACAGTGGCATATTTAGTCACTCCTGGGGGATGCAGCAAGTTTGTGGGCGTTTTATAAAGGGGTCTTACCTTCGGGGTTGCTCTCTATAGTTACTTCAGCTTCGCTATCTAGGTGTAGCTATGGGAGCACTTTTCTAGATGGGGAGAGCTCCAAGCATGCAATGACCACAGCGTGAGCCGTGTGGGGACTCTGCTAGGCATGAAGAATGGTGCAGACAGGGGTGTTTGCTGGTGCCGTTTGACTTGTGGAACAGGCCGTGGGCTGGCATCGTTGTGACTTGAAGTGATCCAGCAATGGAGCCCTTGTGTACTGCGAGCTGTACGAGTTGTACTAAACCACCTCCGGCAGGCTCCATTCTGCATTATCAATGCCATAGTTAGGTCCTATTGTGCGGGTGATCAGAAGTGGGGGCAGCTACCTCATCAGCATATGTGCACAACTTGTCACCGCAGGAGGTCCAGTTGTCTGTGGTCCGAGCACTGTATAGGATATAGGTAGTCCCTCTACAGCTAGTGGCATGCACATATGACTATGACAGTGCCGTGATGCCTACTGGGCATCCTGCGGGAGGCAGACTTGGCAGAGGCTTGGCCTCAGTGCTGAGATGGAGGCAGAGATAGAGAGGACCATGTCTTCTTGGCAAGTCAATGTATACCGTATGTAACTACCAACTGGTGTTTTGTGTAATAATCACACACCTCTTGTGGCTACTCAGAATACAACAAATCAGATGACAACTAGAACTCTGTTGTGTTCAGTAGACCACTATTGGTGTGTAGTTGAATAACATCCTGCTACATGTATGTGTTCAAACAATTGTTGTGACGTGATGAGTCGCATCCTGATTTTCCTCTCCTCAGTAACTACGCATTAGAACTATGGTATGATTTGAATTTCTGACGTGCAGACAGCAACACAGAGGCAAAAGTGATTTCCTCGTGAATGGAAGCAGTTCCTCTTGCTTTTCCGTGTTCTTGTCTTAGAATCTTTGAAAACACATGAAGGGCCTCATGCCATACTTAACCAATTACAAATTCTAAGATGTTAATAGAAACATTTTAATTCAGACATTTTTTATTTCTGATTGCTGAGTAACAAAACATTTTCGAAATGAAAATTGGCTTTATTAACTATGAAGGCATACGCTTTATATCAGAACAGAAATTTTACACAAACGTCCTTACCCTTTTTTTCCCCACTCTCTAAATACTCAGTTGCTGAATTTATTTGGCTTTGAACCAAGATAATGGTAAACTAGACCTCTGATTTTACGAACCCTGGATTTAATTATGGTAGTGGTTTTACGAATACACTCTCAGAAACACTCAAAAAATAACAAAATTCTGTGACAAAAAATTTGTGAGGAATTACATTGACAATGATTTAAAAATATACTGTATTTGCCCATTTACCCTGTGCACCTTTTTTCCAAACAAAATTTGGATTACAAAAATGGAGGTGTACGGCTTACATGGATAATTTGTATTTGAAGTCCGTGCGCTATATGGGTAGGTAACTGGCGTGCGCGGAGACTTGACAACAGCGCAGGTGGCAAGGCACATAACCATGCAGGCCAAGGAATGCTGGCGGCGCAATCTATAACTAGTCACGTGTGTAGGCGGCATTGTTCACGGCGCGTAGCAGATAAGTGTTTTTGTAGTGACTACGTGCAATAGTATTTTGGTAGTTCTTTTGGGAAATCAAAATGTCAAAATGACGGTTGTGTTCGTTTACAGTGAGTGAGAAATTAAAAATAGTCAAGGAAGCAAAAGAAATAGGAAATTGTGCAATACGTCGTAAGTATGTCATCACAGCGTCGTGTATTAGTGATTGGTGCCAAATGAAAAACAAATTACTGAATAGCAACGAGGACACCCCCTCGCAGCCCCTACTTCACCATTACATTCAGCCATATCCAAAAAGCGCCTAAATCAAAAAGTGCCTAAATCAAAAAGTGCCTAAATCAAAAAGTGTCGAAATGTTGAAGTGGCGAAATCGAAAAGGGTCTGAATCAAAAAGTTGTTTGTAGTCGTTGTGGTTCCCCCGTCTGCCATACCATTCATTCATGTCTATGGTTCAAATACAGCCATATCAATAATAATGAAATTAGTACAAGCGGAATATTTTGTTCCTTTAAAGAAATTGAATGTTTGTTTAAAATAGTTTCTATATAAAATAAAGAGAAATGAAGACAAACGAAAATCAAACGGTGTCTAATAATATGAAGACGACCATGGCAAGGAATAAGGCTAATGAAAGTATTAAGATATGGAAAGAATTTTAATTCAAGGGTGATGTATTTGTGAAAGGAAAGATAAAAAGACTTCAAGTTTAGTGTTGTACCACACGTTGCACGTCTCATGTACTTTGTTCGCGCTTTCATTGCTTTGTTTGGACTCTCATACGACGTAATGCTGTTTGTATTGTGTTACTGACTGTTCATTTAGTTAGTTTTTGGACTTGTCGTTTCACGTTTTGATAGCAAGTTACTAATTGTATGTGCATTCATATTAGTGCCATATGATCAAACTATTTTGTATTCGTTACCGTTCAGAGGGGCGGTCATACATTTCATACATCCACTATGGCTAAGATGCAAGTTTAACACAACCTTCAGCTAATTTTTGCTGCAAATTTGCTTACCAGCGACTACCTGAAGTCTACAACAATAAGTTTGATTTTTATTTTTTAAAAAATTTTTTTGAAAGGTTTTTTTTTCCCAAACTTGTTATTGTAAAAGGGGGTGCACAGCTTACGTTGGTGTGAGGGGTACATGTGCAATTACGGTATTGTCTAATTCACGCAGTTAAATATGAATTGTAGAGTTTCAGTTATTACTTGGCTAGCCATAATATTAAAAATAATTTTTTTTAAAATTTATTTTAAAATGTGGTAGTGACAGTTTAAAAATCGCGCTATGTTGCCACGCATGCCAAGCCCACTGGCCTACTCCCTCTGCCACTAAAATGTATTAGGATATAAATGGAGTCCATACTACATACGCATCGTTCTGGTGCATGCACTTCTGCTCATTTAACTGTAGTACGACCTTCTAGGCTATTTCTCCACGTCTCCAAGTCTTATATGTATATCTCTCACCTCACGACGACTATGCTTACGTTCTTAACACGAACCCCTTCAATAATAGTGTGAAATTTTTTTTTTACAGGTTTAACACAGTACGTACTTAAATCATTTAACTTGGTGCATAATTTGCTTGAACTATGCGTTACTGTGTGTCGTAAAATGTGCATTTCATATCACACAAGAGCACAATGATCACATACTACCTATCAGCCATGTGTAGAAATATTTGTCTCCACCATAGGTATGTCAAACTTTGGAAATAAATTGGACGTTTGTGTAGTACGTAATCCCGGGACTTCTAATTTATTTTTACACAACATACTGGCTGTGAAAGTAATTTCTTGCAACCACTTATACATGCAATTTTCAACTATTTTAGGTAGGAACATCATAAAGTGGTGTTTTTTGGCGGGATGAACATCGTTACATGCTACGGTGCCACTTCTATCCTCCATCTTGTGAATGGTCATACAGTTTCGCTATCTGTTCACCCTGTACGCTACTTCTACCTACGTTCACATATAATCATTTGGATTTTTTTCCGTAGTATCAAATATCAAGGGATTGATTGTTTTGACATAACTTTCAATTAATATCAAAGTTATATACAACACAGTACAATGAATAAATACATATGCTTTTTCCTTCTTACTCTGGTAAATAATTTACATGGGCATTGTGCATGCTAGTAGATTTTCACCAGTGCATTAAAATTTGTATTGGTGTCAACAGGGTATTGTAGCTATCAACTTTACATACAGTAAACTCCCGATTATCTGTGCGGCTTTATGTATGTTGAACACTGGTAAAATAAAACATTTTTGTAAAAAAAAAAATGTTTTGGACCATAAGAGTGTCAACTCTTGCACGCAAGAATGGATTAACAAGAGCACACAAGTATGGTTTAACTAAATTTCAACATAATTTTATCTCATGTTTACTAAGCACCCCGGACATTTTTTATTTATTTTGGTGAAAAGGTTGTGAAATACGGTATTTGTAGGCAAAACCATAAGTCGATATGTATTTGTGTTAATTATTAATCATTTCAATTTTTTTTTACATATTTATGTAAACAGATGTACTATTTTCTGGTTATCAGTGTTTCTCTATTATCCATGCATTGCACGGTACAAATTAACATGGATAATCTGATTTTACTGCATATTTTTTTAAGACCTCTTGTCTATCTGTGTAAATTATTATTTAGTTAATGTATTGTCTGGTTCTCTGCATTTTTTTTGGAACAAGGGTGAGTCATATCTACTGTTAGAAGTATGCTTTTAATCGGAAGATGTCTGCCCATTAATGTATTTATATTTCAACTATCACTTGCCTTATTTTTCCGTTAAACGCTATGGGAGTTGAACTATTTGTTCGCGAGAAGACACTCGGAAGCTTGGTATCGGAAGACGTCTGGCTACTGTTATCAATTTATGTTTCTATTATTACGTTAATTAATTTCCCCCAAAATGCTACGAAAATTGGGGCCCGATTAGAGACACCTGACAAAAAAATGCAATTTAAAAATTTGATGAAAGAGAAAAAGGGGGGGGGGTGGTCAAAATAGGCCGCTATTGATTTTACAAAGGTAGTAATTTTACAAATGTCACGAGAGGAACCGTGAGTATTCGTAAAATCGGGGGTCTAGTGTAATTGGATGTTTTAAGCCACTGTAACTGTACTGTGGGAGCTGACTCTTTGCAGGTAAAATAGTTAAAAGGTAAGACAGTTGCTAAGCTCAGAACAAAACCGCCACACTGGGTTGGCAGAGAACTCTGTTTATAGAAAGGTTTGACTGGGTGGTGGTGAGGCTTCACTTGCTATATAAAATGATCATCATGTTTTTCTCTTTGGTTTACTTCACAGAAATGTCAATTGGCTTTACCAGTCAGAATAATAGTTTTTCAGGATTTGCAGGTTGCAGTCTGGCTTGAATGCAAGTGTCGCAGTTGAGAGCTCCAGGCTGGGGTAATTTTGGTAATGGCTTTGTGGAGCATCTGCCTGGGGAATTTTTTTTTCTTGAGGTGAGAATTATAATACCAACCAAGGGACGTAGATGCTGATGCAGAGTGCTATGAAATCCCCCTGCCTTTTTGCTGCATGATGTGAGGGTATGATTGCACCATGTAGTTCCTGAGGAGAAGCGCTTATTTTGAGAATGTGTAGAGACCAGGAAACTTACCTTGGCGCCTATCTGCATTGATAAGCCAGGAAAATAAGGCTCTATGGCTGTGTCTACTTGTGAGTGGCTGGAATGTTGATAATCTTGCGTTCCCCTTGGTTAGCTGAGGGGTGCAGACTTTTCTTAGTTTGAACTGGTGCCAACATTGTTGCTGAAGGTTAGATACCACGCCCTGTTTTGGGAACAAAGAAGGGCATGAGGAGCAAGTTGGCGCAGTCATTTCAGCGGCGACAAAGATGATACCGATGGCGGGACCTCAAAATGCTGCAGTTTGACTCTTGCTACAATACCAGAGTGGTGAGATCTCTTGGATAATCTAACAATAGTGCCAAATTCAGGCGATAGACATTAGTGCACCTATACATCACCAAATTCAGACAAACCCCCAGACTCAACATCATGTAGCTCATCCTAATTTAAATTAAATTTAAATCTCCTGCCCCCCACTCTGTTCTTTTCATCTTCCAGCTATTAGGTTCACTAGCTACAGTCATCCTGTCTGTCATACTTCAGTGTGTTTCTACTCACCACCTGAAGAAGCTGGCTTGGCCAGCTAAATGTCTTGTTCATACATCCATGATAAGAAATCTGTTGTCCACCTTTTTGTGTGTGTCTGTCCACGAGTACGTACATACAGTACCTGTGAGTACCTACTTGTGCCCATTTCTATCTAATATTAAGTTGGAATCACTCTGATGGATAGGGGCACTGCTGTCCTTGTATACCCCTCTGAACACACAGTGAACGAGGGAGAATAGAGAAATGGAAAAAGTGTAACCATCCATGATGTGCACCGGTAGTGCGTGCTCGAGACCCAGTAAGGCCGGAGGAAGGGGTTTTTTCTCTGGACTCTCACCTGTGTCACGGCATGTAGCCTACTTGCTGGCATATGGGCTTTTTAAAGGCAAAGGCAACTTCTTGGCTGTATACATGTTAGGTACTGCTTGGCACAACTGTATTGCTGGTTGTCTACTGACAAGCTTCGTAGTTGTACCCACTGGCACCTACCGTGTTGGCCCAAATATAAGGCGACCTGCAGTTTCTGGAGGCTCTGATGCAGCTGCATCATTATTATCTTCAGAGTAGCTTCCTTCCTCTGAAGTACCACTTTCCACTTCACTGACAACTTTAACTCTAAGAATGATGTTTGATGGCTTTTCCTTGGCATTGTCTTGCATTACAAAATTAGGTAAGGAGATTTCTTCCACAAGAGTCTAGCGGGAGAAATGCAACTACGTCTCGACCGTTCTGCGCAGATAGAGTAGTTGTAGCTCTGTGCAGTAGCACCACATATTAATTTTTTTCGTTGTTTCCTAACCAAACAAAATCTGTCTTTGAATCAGAGATAGCATTTTTTAATATTTTGAACCAATCTAAACTAATTGTCACAGGAGAAGAGGAATGCTTGCGCACATGTGCGACCCCTGTGTATGTGGGGGAGACCTTTTCTGACTTACTTGCAGTTCTCCTGCTTGACTCCGTTTGGCTTCCTTCCATCTGCTAACATCCTTATCATAACTGTTACCCTTTGTTTTTCATTGCTTGTAGAACGTTTTCTCACAGACTTTTCCCTCACATTTTCCACTGTTGTTGACCTTGACATGTCAAAATATACTGTCGTTGGTCAGCATTTCCTGTTTAAGACTGGAGATACCTGTGTTGCTTTGGCAGTTTAATACTAATGTTTCTTTTGGAAGACATAAGTTTTTCATAAAAGCTACCTGGTAATTTTTGGCCTTGAATTCAGCCCGGAACACCCAATTCTGCTGCCACTTCAATATCTTTTGTCACCATTATTTCCCATGCGATTGGGTTTCCTTTGTTATATTTAGCTTTGACAAACAAAGCTACACTCTTATCTGCTTTGGAAAAAGGCCTTTTTTTTTGTTCCTGGAAACTGAATAAGTACCTTGCAGCCTGTCGTAATCCTTGTGCCACTGCTGGACATTGTTTTCTGTGATGCCATATTTTCGTGCAACTGCACAATTGTTGGTCCGCACAGCCTTGTAAATGACCAACACTTTAAAGCTTACGTTTGCGACGCTTTTTTTGTTGTTTGGTATGGTTGCTCGTGACCCGCGTTTGGTGATGATAAGAGGTGTCGCTGCTCTGTCTCTTACGTGATTAATGCTGGATGATTGGGTTCGTATTTAGTAATGTTGTAGTATGCCCGGCTAGCTTTAGTTGAAATAAAATAACAAAGAAGTTTCTTTTTAAATCGGCCTAAGGGACTCACGCACTGCGGGTTGCGTCACGAGAGGTAGATACTTGAAGTTCCTTTCGACGAAAATAATAAGCGCTTCCTCCGGCGGCTTTTGATCGGTCACGACATTAATTATGTTGCAGGTACCGGCCGCGATCACCCGAAAAGTCCACCCACCGGTGACCCCGAGCTCGCTGTCCACCATCCTTACAGACCCGACGACGAAGATCCCGACACCTGTCCTCCCGAGTCCACACACACCCGGCTCGTCTTAAGACTTTTCGCTTAGTGCCTCGCGGTTCGCATCTTTGCTCTCCTGGGCGGCGTCCCCTTCCCGCCCCACTGGACTCATGGGGGCGGGTAGGTTCCCCCGACCAATCAGAGCGAAGACCTGGCCCGAAAATTGCGTACGTCCCTTGTAGAAGCTCCGTATTTATTTAAAATCAAATTGAACATAGGCACATTCTCACAGCAATTACAAATAAAACACTTAGCCTAATTACTACTTGCTATCTTCAATTAATATAATTCTAGTTCAAATTA
>PNEQ01134522.1:48915-64970 GCA_003012365.1 Medauroidea extradentata | reverse complement strand
CTCTACTTATTTTTTATAATGATTGCCTTTACGAAAAATTTGCGTTTTTTACATCACACGGTCCAGAAAACCAATGACTGTAATGAAACGAAATGATTCACAGTGAAACTACGGGTCATGAATAACAACTTCATGTATAAAATACGTCATTACAATTTTTTTTTATTTAAAAAAAATTCTTAAATTGGGAATTTTTTGCTACTTTTAGCAATTTTTCTTCCAAAATAGAAAACTATTTTGTAGTGGGTTTATATTTGCTTCAAGTTGTAACCCGTAACATGCAGTACCGCTGTTAATTATTGCGTTTCATTATGTACATTAGCTTTCGGGGGGTGTATAAAGTATAAACATGCAAGTTTTGCCGTTGAAATGCAACTATGGGAAAACTGGCTCAGCTAATGTATTTAAAGAGGATAATTTACTGTCAAGTACGTCTACAAAAGTAACAATATTTAATACAAATATAATATTACGGTTTTCCGCCAATTTTAAAGCCCAAGTCCTCAAACTCATTCGGGAAACGTAATATTTTATGAGTGATGGTAACAGTAATGTATAGAAACATTTTACTGAGAGTCGTTGTAATGTGATCCTTGAACGAGTTGCACATGTTGTTACATGGATAGCCTACAGTGACAGTATTCCAGGAACGAGTGTGTAATATACGGTGGATTATATCTGGGATGATGATGTAAGCAGAGTTATGGGTGTAAGGATGGTCGCAAATCAGTAAACCTAAGGTGAATTAATTTTTAACAACCAGTTGAGTGCAATGCGCGTAGAGGCTACTCGCATTCCGGTATCGTCCTTGCCAATCCGGAACCTGCAGGATTCGAACACGTGCACTGTAGACACTTAATTCAGTGTTTAATCACTAGGTATGATAAGATTGGTTCCCGTACATAAATGACAGCCATCCTATACATTTTCTGGAAACAGACAATGGGGTACTGACGTTTCTAAATCTTTTTACTAGCAATGCCCAACGTTTGCTCTGTTTGCAATCTGAATCGTGACAAGTGTTCCATACTGTTTACGGGATAAAACCTTTCATTACTATTTACGAGGAGTTTATTAAAGTGTATGTTATCCATAGCAAAAACCGACTACTTGAATGCTTCTATTGCTTGGACACCGTTATAAAAATCCGAATGTTTTACAATGAGGTGTTATGTAACAAACTCTAGAAGGCAGTTAGTTGTTGTGCAGCTGAGGCGGCAGTAGCAAAAGTCGCTTATCGCGTCTTTGTTCCGACTGAAGTCCTTGTGTGGGGTCAGCTGTGGCTCGCGTCCGCTAACTGCGCATTTTGCACGTGATACACAATACTACCTTCACTCTGTTCAAGATTACGATGGCCTAGCATGAGAGAGTGAGATATTTTTGGTCAGCGTTCAACATCGAGGTCTTTAGCACTGGTGAAGGGTGACATGAGGTGAGTATGGAGTAGCGCCGGAATGAAAGGGCGTAGGAAACGAGAGATCCCCGAGAAAACCCGCCGACCAGCTCCACCGTCCGGCACGATTCCCACGTGCGAAAATGCGGAGACTGACCCCGCCGGGAATCAAACCCGGATCGCTTTGGTGGTAGGCGAATGATCTGACCATTCGGCCACCGCGGCCTCGATGGCCTAGAAGTACGGAAGCATTAAGGACGATACATCACGTGCATCACGCCTTACTCTAGCATCTAGGCTCTAGTCACTAGACTGGTGTGCTGTCTTCTCTCCTACAACTATCCTCTATGAGTATAGATATGGAAAATTCGCGTTATTTTCTGACAGCTGACTAGACTCCAAGCGACTATAGGCTTGTTCGACGTCTCCCGCTGGCCGATATTGTCGTGACTTGCCGCGGAGAATGCTTACACGGTAGAAAGGCCAATCTCTGTAAAGACGTAACATACGTAAATGACACCACATAAAATTTCTTAGCCAGTTGAATCGCAGATTATGCTCTGTTATGTACAGGGAAGTGAAGTTTAGTCTGCTACCAAATGATAACGCGAATTTTGCATGTCTCTATATGAGACATTCAGTGGTGATACTATAATTATATGGGGTAATAGTAAATACAAATAAAAATTTTCATACCTATACACTATAAAATATATTCACAAAGATTTCCATACTTTAAAAGAACCGCAAAAACTCACAATTCCACCATTTTCGGTCGCTGGAAAATATGCTTTAATGAAAAGGGGCGTACCTGAAACGTGTATGCACGTTTATAATATTCCTTGAATTATATACCTAAAGGCCCTTTCACACAGTCAAATGTGTATTAAATTTAATTTAATGAATGGAAAAACTATTTAATAGATTTGATTCAACAACCACTGAAAGGGCAACTTGAAAAAGTATCACACATTTTGTAACCAAACAATGCACAAATTAAATAATGTAGTTATTTTACAAGTATCTACTACTGCACGACACAAAAATATATTGTTAAAACAGTACGAAATAAATTATTATTATTGTACACATTATTTAAAATAAATTATAACATATCATTAATATGGTTTAATTTTCAAACAGAACTCAATAAATACGTTATTTGAACTAACGAATTCAGAATACTTCTACTCTGTTCTCAAATACTTTGATTCAAGAACATTTCAAACATGTCGAAACGAAAATCTTGAAGAAATTCAAGACGTTCAATAAATTAAAAGATAAGATGGTCACGGTCATGACATCAACTTGGAGTCAGATCGCAGTAATTAAATTGGAAAGAAAATTGAAGCAAACTTTGATCGTGTGGAAGGGTCTTAAGCAGAAATAACTAAGCTCGTTGAGCAGTTGCGGAATAATGTTGTAACTGCCTAATCTCTACACATCGCTCGGCGGTGGCAGAGTGGTCAGACCATTCGCCTCTCACCAAGGCGATCCGGGTTCGATTCTCGGCGGTGTCGGTCCCCGGATTTTCACATATAGGAATCGTGCCAGACGATGCCGTTGGTCGGCGGGTTTTCTCGAGGATCTCCCGATTCCCTCGCCCTTTCATTCCGGCGCTGCTCCATGCTCACCTAACCCCTCACCAGCGCTAACCGAAATTTCTCACTCACTCACGCACCTTAAGAGAGACTGTCTGAAACTGTACTAATCTTTCTTTTCTAGGCTGCATACATAATAACTCATTGATTATAGCACGGGTCCATTTAACTCAGTATCGCCAGCAGATCACAGAAAATAGGGTAGCGTCCCAACTGGAACGTTAATTAACTACGTTTTCGCGTGACCCAATTTAGTATAGGCTTACTTAAATGATGTCGTGTATGGTGCCGCGTATTTAGTTTTTAAATACAGTGAAAATGGCGAAACAAAACTATACAATGTATTTAACCTCAGCGGGTGTCGCTTGAGTATTTAAAATGTATACAAGAATAAGAAAATTTAAACCATACACGCATGGTATGGGAATGTTACTGTAAAGAGTAGTGGGGCATTGCGTATACAATTTAGCCGCGGTAAAAGCAAATTAGAGTGTTGCACTATCTCAATATTTATTTAACTACATTTAGCTTAAGTATGCAATTTTTATATTTAATACATATTAATTCTAATATTTTATTAACTAGCATCTTAAAGTATTGAGATAAATACTAAACAACTGCCTATGGAAGCGTTCCAATACCAGTTTACTAACCTACTTCTATGTATCATTTTTATTAGTTATTGCAATTCGGCTTCAATCGACAACTTGCAAACTGTACAACAAAAACGTTTGTAGGCCGGTAAATTTTATCTGTAAGTAGCTGTTGCCTGCGACTTCACATGAAATTATTTTGCGGACAATCTTCTATCCCCCCTTTCCGGTTTAAACATCTCAGCCTCTTTGAGAAGTACAAATGTACTCAAAACTATCTTAAGTAATATATATTTTCAATAACTAAATTTTCCCACAAACATTAAAAAATATTATTAAAAGTTTTTATATTAGGCACTTAAAATTTCATATGGTAAAATATACATAGAAAATTCATGTGCTGGTAATAACATTAAATGTGATAAACTACGGTAAAAAAAAAAAAACCTTTTCTAACTTTCTAAAAACATATCGAAAAAAAAAAAAAGAATTTTTTGAATGTTCTACAGGTTGTAAAATTATGTTTAGTGTCATTATTAACAGTTTTATACCCATTAGAAAGAAGGAAATTTTTTCACTAAATTTTTGGTACCCTCAAAATGGCCGAAAACGGATTTTCCAGACTAATGTATCTGGAAATATAACAACCATATTCGAAAAACACAACTATAGAAACGAGCGTTAGACTTTGAACTATGCTGTACACGAATAAAATAATGTGGTAACCGCTTAAAGTAACATAGGGAAAAGGATAATAGTAAAGCATGGCACGGCAGCTGAGTAGCTTGCACTGAGAGGCGATAATGTATTATATACGTGGGTCAACGGCAACCTTACTGCTCGTGCCTCACAACACAAAAGCAGCCTATCTAGGGAGGACCCTTAACAAAGGCCAAGGCCGACTCCTCTCCCAGCTCCTATCATTGTACCAAATTGTGTGTCACTATATATAACGACCTCGCTGTCGATGAGACGTGAAGCCCACTTATAGCCGGCACAGTACGATGCGACCTTGAGGGCGGATCCAAACAGCCGAATCCCAGTCAAATACAAGACACTTCTGACGTCAGCACGATCAAAAAAATTTCGAGTTTCGTATTAGAAATTATTTGTATTAAGAGTAAATTAGACCTGGCGCGCATGAGCTGAGCTGTAGCGTGGAACGAAAAAATGTTTGTTCATGTGTAATTATTTCACGTGTTTGCAACGGGTTTGTCGACGAAGAGAAGACACGCATTAAGGCCGTGATCTTTCAGTTTTTTTTTTCAAACAACTGCAAATAACTCTAATATTTTATTTTTCAAATCCTTTGCAAAAAGGTTTGAGACTGTTTACAGTCATTCGATACACTATTTTGCCAGAGCGTTTTTTTACTAATGTACAGTTTGCTAGTACAAAAATTATTTTGCTTCATATAGGCTTATTTTCAATACAAAATACGTGATATTTAAGGGGCAAAAATATAAAAACCCTTTGGTGAATTGCAATAGAAAATTTCAGATATAAACGCTGATATACAAGTCTTAAAACTGTAAGAATGAATTTTTGATATGTGTATTAATTTGCGTTAAAAAGAATATATTTTCGAAACCATTGCAAAACTAAAGAAAAATGCCTTAAACGATGCCCCTGTCTTTAAAAAATAATACCAGTCGTAATCGTTTAACACAATGATATAGACTTGAATTGGATGTTTTCCACAAATAATATAACAGGGTCATCACTTGAAGTCTCGTTGAAGAACTCTATCTACGGAAACACTGTACGCTAGTTGAGTCCTTCGCGCCTAGAGGCGATGATGTGTTTGACGAACGTGTTAAATTCGACTTATCGCCTTCCCCGTTTCCATGTCATGTTGTACAAGGTAGGCAGCCTCGTAAAACTAATGTTCCGTTTATTTTATTATGTCCAACATTTATATGTAATTAAGGAAGAAATATTACTCTCGAATGAATACCTTCCTGGAACGAAGCTTATAAAAAAAAATTACACCGAGATATCTAAACTTACCTGATTTCGACGGAACTTTGGCGAGCTATGCGTGCTCCACTTATATTATAGAAAACATAAAATAAAAAAAAACACTTAATTTATCAATTTTATCAGTCAGGATTAATATTATTACTTAAGAGGGCGTGGTGCATAATTCAACGCTAAAAGCATTTATCTATAACTGTAGAGTTCTTGAAGCCAATTTGCGAAAATTAAACAATAGCAATCCTGGACAATAGTGTTAGCTAATGTTTCAAACAAAATTGTTTCCAGTGTCACGAACTTCTGAGGCACAATCTCTGACGCCGGAACCTCGTGCATTTATTTAACTGCGGCGCAAAAGATCACACGTAACGAATTAGTAATTCTTGATAAATATTTACTCATAAAGTTGGCAAATACCATTATCTAGTATTGTCATTGAGTATTTTATTCATATTGGCTTCGAAAAAAGCGTAGAAATCAATTGATGTTTTCAGCATTTATTTATCTACCACGCACTTTTAAAAGAAATTTCAAGCGCCAAAACGTTTTCATAAGAAACGTTTACTATTTTCTTTTATATTTTTTGGTGAAATTTACTTCTTCGAAAAAACACATTGAATATATATTTATATAATTTTATGCATTATATAAGAAAATTGGTAATACTTAAATTAAATCTTTACATGGCTTAAAGATGCATTAAATTGAACACCGCGCGAACTAAGTCGCTTAAAATAGGTACTCTGAAATAAAATAGTTACAAAATACATTATTCGCTTTGTACGGCCTATCAAATTAAGTTATTCTATAGGAGCCTTCTAAAATTGTAGTTCCAAACAAACTAACTTTTCGTGTGGTGTACGTAATCATTGTTTTGTTAAGAGCGGGCTTATCACATCGAAAAAATAATTTCGTGTCGAGTTGTCGGCTTAAAGGAGTTTTTAATAAGTGACTAGGTTACCCTGTGTCCGGCGAAGTTTTAGCTGGAGGCATTCGACCAGTAACCAGAGAAAATTTTGAACCGCCCAGTAAGTCACGACACCCTAAGCGACATACTACTAGGATATGATTTATCAGTGGCGTAAGAAGAAAGATATTATTTTTTCTTTCCGTGAAGGGAAGGGGAAATTCTGAAATATGTGGTTAAGATCAACTTGATGAATAAATTAAAGGAGAATTTTTAATAGTACAAAGCAGCGGCGTCATTTAATATTTTTCTTTGAGGGGGGGGGGGGGATGAGGCAAGTTTTTTTTTCGGTGACAGTGATCCTGTTGCATCTTTTTTTATTAATTAAGGATATATAAATTAGAAACTTTAATAATAAAACTTCAGTTCTATGTGATTAAGTAAGCATTATTTAAATAACAAAATATTAAAAATATATTTAATACATATAAAATTCTAAATCTAGAGGAGGGCATTTGCCCCCTCTGCCCCCCCTAAATGACGCCCCTGGTACAAACACGTTACATAGAGAAAATAATTTATATAATAACCATACAAATGTACGCATAAATAAAAAAGGTTATACGTTAAATTAGAAAAAAATAGATTTTACAAATTAGCATGTATATAACTTGTAGCTCCAGACAAACGACAGTTAACGCAGGGGTGCCTACCCCCTCCCTCTTCCCCTCTATGCTGCACCTACTCCCCTAATCAGTATTGTAACAAAGTTTACATATAAAACCATTTTGTTGACAACACGAATAAAAACGGGTACGGGGGTTTCCGAGAGCTATTCCCCGGAAGAATTTTGGTTTTTAGGTGCAAAATTGTACTATTGAAGCACTTTTTGAATCGAAACGGTAGGCACAAACTGTAACATTTTTAAAACTATAATTTCGTTTGGTGAACAATATTAATTTCTTAAGCTTAAAAAAAATCGGTGATAGTTTAATTATAAAGGGTGAGCCCATTAACATGGTGTCAGAACAAACCTTGTCGCGTGACTGAACAAAGTTACCTAACCCCGGCAGGTTATTTATATAACTGTCTTTTGTGGTTACAGCTATAGCTTTGGGTAACCTCTGTAACTGACGTGCAGTGTTTTGCGTATATTGTCAGCTGTATACAAGATGGTAAACTACTGTTGTCTACACTATAATAATCGTATGCTTTATAAACCCTTCTTGCCAAAACATTTATTGTAAAACTATAAGGAAAAATGTTTCATGTTTTATGGCAATTATTTGAAACGTGCAAAATAAATGTGTATTTCCGTGTGTGCAAAATACTTAAACTAGCAGTTCTAAATGCATATTTGTATCAGGGGTAAATTTACAGGAGTATCTAAGGGTGGAAAATCAGAGTAGTCCTAATGGCTGTAAAGGATTAATAAAAAATATTAAGTTTGAAATAAAAAAATCTTCAAAACATTGCTATTATAAAGTTTAGGCAAGATTTTCTGGAATTAATACTATATCGCTAATTACATTGTTGCCATTGACACTAAATAAAATATTACATATATATGTAATTTTTTTGCTTCGCTGGTGACTTCTGAGGGTGTGTGATCATAATGTTAAGTTTCATGAAAATATTATCCTTAAACAGTTCAGTGTTTATATTTTTCATCTAAAAAGAATAGCAAAAAGTGGATCGTAGTAATTACTTGGGTTGGAAGTTATTAGTGAACGTGAACATTAATGAGCAAAATGTGTGGCCTCTTGCCAAAAGTAGCCTAAATCCGTCTCCAATTCTTATATATAAGCTCTATACATTTTACGGAATCATGTCAATTTATCCCTCCCTTTATTTGAACTTCAGTAAATAATCACAGTATAATGTCCATATAAATATCCAGTTTTGCAATTTTAAATAACGTGAACATGTTCACAATGTATCTATGAAGTAGGCCAAAAAGCGTATAAAATTTTAATAAACGTAATATCTGTTTGCCTGGCTGATTTATTTCTCCCAACAAGGGGGTTTATTTAGTCTAGTTAAATAATTTTGTAAGATAAACAAAGTCAATATTTGACGATTTTTATATATTGTTCGGTCAAAAAATGTATATTATTGATGAAATACATACTTGTTTGGCTGTATACAAACTTGTATAACTGACGGCGTTAACTGTGTATAGCATGTGTTTGGTAAAGCAAGAAAAGTAATGCAAATAATATTTAATGAAAATAAAAACTCTAACAGCAGATTATGGTTTGGTGTCCATTTAAAAATGGGTAATTTTTAATGTCAGTGAGATAGCTGTAGACCCTATCATAAATAAAATTTAGGTATTACATTTTTGCATAGTACCAACATACACGTACTGTCTGGTCTGACTAAACTGAGGCAAGTGTTAATGTAATATTTTCAACTAATATTGTAACAAAGTTGTCAAATAAACATTCATATTAGCGAGTCACTGCACTTACAAAAAAAAATATCTGAAAGAACGCTAGAGAGAAACTGTTCATGTGACTCATTCACATATATTAACTGCATTTTACATATAAAACACCCAACTATGGAAGCAAGCTACAGAAGGCTAGTTACTGTAATACTGCCATTTTAATGTAGGTACTAGGCAGTTTGATGATATTATATTTACTGCAGTATTATTTAAATATCACGAAAACATACATGTACTCTTGATTTCACATCAACTATCAATTTGTAACTGTATTTTTGTAGAAACCATTATATTAGGCAACTTTTCAAAACTATAACTTTCGCAAACATTTGTAGGCCATAAAAGTTGCAGTACTAAAAAAAGCCTCAACACATTATATCAAAATAACGTTATTTGTAATGTGGGTACCTTTATCAATCATATATCACTGGTGATGTTCGCTGAGAAACACACAAAGATTTAAATTTCACATATTTATTACAAATCATATATTTGCACTAAACACAACAGTAAAAGACATTTATACAAGCAGTTATATTCTAACACATATTTCATTGGTTCTTATCACTGATTGGTCTACGAAGTTCATTTTGGTACAGTAAATCTTCACGAAGTTGATTTAAACATCCTGAGATTTTCATATTGTATACATTACTTTCAACGATTATACATTAAGCCAATTTCATTATGGTACAGTAAGTCACGAACATGGTTTACATATCCTGAGATATTCAGTCTAAACACCAAACGTCGACTACGACACATTAAGCGGGAAGTCCATTATGGTACAGTAAATATTCATGAAATTAGTTTTACAATTCTGGTACAGTAAATCACCTAACTGACTATTAGTAAATTATTCTTGACACATTAAACCGAAGTTTATTATGCCACAGTAAATCGCGAAATTTATTTAAATACCTTGATATATCCACATTCTACACATTAACTGTTTATTACAACACACTAAGCAGAAGATTATCATGGTGCAGTAAATCTTCACGAAATTTTTTATAAATTCTGACATTTACAAAATAACCATGGTATATTTGGCATTGTTCGTTATGGTATAATGAATGAATAAAATATCCTGAGATTTCCACATTTATAATATACGACATTTATTGTTGACTACGACTTATAAAACCACCTTGTCTTACTGAGAAAAAAATCAAATGTTCTTAACACACAATAATATTTAACACGCAGATTTATATTTCCATAGAACATATTGTCACAAGAGAGATGCAATGAGCAGCATCATATATACAACACGGGATTAACCATATTACAATGAGTGCAGCTCATTTTTAAAACATTGAATTGTGCGTGTGAGAATACTGAACATCGGTAAAACGCAACAATGATTAACTGCCAGTGAAACCTGGGCTAGACGAAATGTATGATGAAACTGACAATAAATAAAATGCAATGTCAAAAGTGAACTAAACATCACCTTGAAATGAAATGCTTCTCTAATAAAAACTACAATGAAACACAATGTGCGCATGAAATGTACTGAACGAACAATTGTGGAATAAATTTGGTAACATTCACCGGTGGATAAAATTGTTCTACAAACAAACCTACTTTCGAAAACACAATAAATAACATTTCACTATAAAAAAAACGCAAACACTAAAGAAATTAAGGAAAAAATTAAATACAATTAATATCACAGACTGGCCTGCTAACGCCTAGTGCCGACAGCTACGTCCGATTGACAAGTCTCAAGCTTACATCACAAATGTCTCGCCATTCTCAATCACTGGAAACAACTAACTCTCGAGATGTACATGGAAGATCTGAGAGCACGTAGAGAAAATATATATCGCAACATGTCCTTGATTATGTCCTTTTTCAAAAACTAGAAGATGAAAGGTTCTCTTTTCGGCAGAACTACAAGACGGGAGAGGTTATCGTGTACTCCGATACTAGAAGACGTGAAAATATGTGAGTTGTGGAACAGTTGGGGTCCCGAGACGTGACGAAGCCTGCTCGGAGATGTCGACCACAGGCGGGCAGTGAGGAAATAGAAGCTGCACCAAGGGCCTTGGAAGGAAGATGTTCTTACACCTCCTCGTCTTCCTCCAGGATGGGCAGCGGCGTCTGGTGCGACGTCGTCGGCGAGGCCCTCGACGTGAAGGCCAGCACCCACGACTCCAGCTCCCTCGGCGACTCGCTCAGGAAGGTCAGGCACATCGGGGAGTCGAACCCGCGCTGCCTCAGCACGAAGCCGTCCTGCTTGTCACCAGGCAGCCTCTCGACCAGCGTGTTTCTCAGGTTGACGACGCCCAGGGGCCGGCACACCTTCTTCTGCGGGTACAGCACGGCGAAGTGCTCCAGCGACGTACGGTAGACCTTCACGTTCACCGACTGGCAGTGTTTCGCCGGGCCTATCAGCGTCATAGGCCCGCTCATCGTCTCCTGCAAGTAGGCGCTGCTGCACACGTCCGCCGGCATCTTGACGCTACTGATACTACTCTGCGACTGCTGCCCGTCGCTCGCTTCGCTCCTGCTATATGTGCACGACGCTAGACCACAGCGCTCCTGGCGGCCGTCCCTGTAACTGCCGCGCTAGTTCTGCGCCCACCCGCCCCGCCGCGCCACCTCCCTACCTTCTCGCTCTTTTCATCGAGCCGGTGAATTCTGCGCACTCGCGATACTCGGAAAGGTCGTGAAAGGGCAGCCCTAGGTCTACTCGGAACGTTCGGAATAAAACATTACTTCGCATTTTAACTTTCTCCTCGTTGGTAATTTCCCCACCCCGCATTTCTAAGGCTGCCCTGTTCGTTGCGATGGGAAATTCGTCAGGTGCACGATTTCTTCTTACAATAGCCGGAAGTTCGTTTCATTTTTGTGAATGTATTGTAACGGATCACAATGGACTCGGTTTTTGGAACCATACAATACATAGGTGAATGAAGCCCAGATATATACATCTGCGTACGATACAATTATTTTGGTTCAGTCCTCATATACGTACTTCATTTATGTTTAAATTTGTGAAAATACGTTACAAAATATAGTGTATGTTAAATTTTCCTTACGCAAAATGCATATCAACACTCACCCACAACCCACACACATGCTATTTCTACAATTAAAGGTTGTTTACTACATCGGCATATAAAATCCAAGTATTTACTCCTTCGGTAGTGTAAAACAGAGGGACAAACCTATACAGGTACTACTCGAAAAATAAGTTGCTGGGCTTTGTAACAAATTACTAAGCGCATTAAAATGTGCATGTAGGATAAATTAGAGGTATGATAAGAATACTTTCTTCTTAAGGAGGCCGCCTAGGTAAGGATATTTTACGTGCTCTAGGCGCCATAGCAGTAAATACGAGCCACGAATGCTCGTTACATAACACTACGCTTTTAAAGGTCATCTTTATGACATTTTCAATAGCGTACCTAATATTTTAGTATGCATAACACACCTAACGGAATTTTGTATGTCATCTAATACTTATAATGTCCCGCAACGGAATTTCCCTGCTTAAATTTGATAGTGAGTGAGTAAGTGCAGAGATTATGGTCAGCACTTGACATCTAGATCTTTGGCGTTTGTGAGGGTTGACATGAGGTAACTATGGGACAGTGCAAGAATGGGGGTGCGAGAGAAACGGGAGGACCCCGAGAAAATCCGCCGACCTGCGGTATCGTCCGACATTATTTCCGCATGCGAATATCCGGGGACCGACACCGCTGGGAACTGAACCCAGATCGCTTAGATAGGAGGCGATATGCCTGACCCCTTGATCACCGCGGCCAAAAATGATGAAGAATGTTCCTTTACGAAATAAATATACACAGAAAAAAGAAATAACCACTCCGACGGGAAAGAATTCGTGAATGCCATTTGCTCGGAAACGACGGACAGAAATTTTCCTTATCCAGACTGGCTCTCATTTTATGCCGGCACGCATCAGGGTACTGAGACATGAACTCAATGTCATGTATAAGTTTTGTAAATACTCATCTAAAATTAAATTGGTCCGATTTAAATTTCCAATAAGTACGGGGTGGATAAAAGAATGGAGGAAAGAGGTTGTAGAGTTGCAGCTAAATCATTAGTGTCTGTGGAAGTCAAAGCCGTCCACGAATTTGTTTTAATTAATTCTTTATATTTTTATGTTCCGAATCATTTTATTGCAACTATGATTTCTTGAGTGCTTCAGCAGGAAATTTAACGTGTAGACCAGTTTGTATACTGACTTCCAAAATTAGGGAGATTTCTACTAGCGTTTTGAACGCAATTCATTTAACGCGGTTCTCTTAAGGTCTCGCTCTTAAATTTTGTAGTGGTTTCGAAAATATTTTTAAAACGCAAATTAATACATATATCAAAAATTCATTCTTATAGTTTCATCAGTAATACATTATTGTTTGTATCTGAATTTTTCTGTTGCAATACATTAAACGGATTTTTAGATTTTTGCCCCTGAAATATCACAAATTTCGTTGTGAAAATAAGCCGAAATGAAGCAAAATATTCTTTTTGCTAACAAACGGTACATTATTAAAAAAAAAAAAAACTCTCTGGCAAAATTGTGAATCGTTTGCTTGTACACATTCTCAAATTTTTTCAAACCATGTGGTTAAAAAATATTCGAGATATTAGCAATTGTTTGAGACAAAGGGAAGACCACGGCTGTAAGAACGCTGACTACCTGTGCCTACGGGGCGCAGAAGTGTCGAAGCTATAAGGGCGACCTTGAAGCACTCATCAAATGCCACATCGCCACATCGAGGCAAGCGCTGAACCAGCGTGTAAGACTCCCGCTGATCTATTTTTACTATGAGACACTAAGACGTGATCATAGAGTTTTATTGGTGGAAAGTCTGTAGTAAAGTTCAGTGCTCATATATATACCGTACATCAGGTTGGTAAATTTTGAAGTAGGTAAGTCTGAAAAATACGTTTTCAGCTATGTTGGAGGGCTTCGAAACTGGCCAGTGGTGGAGTTAGAAACGTATTGGGGAGGGGAGGCTTACGTGACTTTATGGACTGTAAGAAATTCCAGCCTCCTCAAACGTGTGTCACACGACATTAATAATAACATACATACAAGTAGGACACATTAAATATACTTGGATCATCATAGAACAAAACTCAGGTTTCCTTGAGACGACTGGAAATACTTTGGCTACATAATGTTCAACACGATTTTGGGGCGGGCTTCCGCCCCCCTCCTTAAATTCCTCACTGCCGGCGACAATCCGTCCTTGTCCGGTGTGTTTTTTTTGCGCATTTACACAACGGGTCCAAGTGGAACAGGTCCGTAAAGAAATGTATTTACAAAAACACTGCAGCGCATTTGAAGTGCGTAATAGGCGGCGGCCTTAAGGTTAAACAAATAAAATCACGAAAACTTCCTGTATTGTTTTTAGGTAAAAAGTCTTCACACATTCAGTCTTTTGTTTCGAACTATTTTGAATTTAATATCTAGCCATGGCTATGCACAGTATAATGTTGAATATAGAACATAGTTGAGATATCATCAAGTTTAGTCGACCTTCGTATCTGGCGCGAAGAAAAATTTTACATTCTTAAACTCTGAAATTAAAAAAATAATGTTTCCCACCTTAGTTATTAAGGTAATTAAATTTAAACAGAACGCCTGTTTCTTTGCCTTGTTTGCTGCAACCATGTGACACTAGTCGGGGTGCGTGTTGCCTATCACTCAGGTATCAGGAAAATTAGTACTGAAACTGACGAGCAAACTCGAAAAAATATAGGTTTCATAATAGCACAAGACAAAGATCTTCGTGGATTTCTTACTAATAACAATAAGTTGCTTCTGTAACTACATCACCAACACCAATGCACTTAGCCTAAAAATTTTCATTATTTTATTTTAAATCCGAATCCGGCTCAATTTGCAGACATACCTCTACTAACATTTTCGTCGAATTAAAGTTTTCTCATCCTATATTTGTTGCGTTATGATGTCTCTAAATGTTCATTTAATCTTTTTTTGAGGACGTAACTATTGCACAAATATGAGAAAGTACACTGAAAAAGTATGCTATTAAGTACTAAGTAACAGCTCTAATCTCGCAATTTTTTTTTCTTGTTAGTTATTAAGGCGACCACCTGCCTTGTAAACAGCCTTGCTGCGTGCTAGCAGAACTTTTTTTTCTAAGAATCTTCTTAACGTGTGTGCATTTACGAAAAGAACACGCACTTCAAACCTTTATTAGAAATATCATTTCGTAGTCTCAAAATGGTTAAAAACAGTTTTACAATATATTGTGACTAAACAACTACCCACAGGCTTAGTGTGAAACTGCGATAGAAAAGCG
The DNA here is from genome assembly GCA_003012365.1 of Medauroidea extradentata. NCBI lineage: Eukaryota > Metazoa > Arthropoda > Insecta > Phasmatodea > Phasmatidae > Medauroidea > Medauroidea extradentata. The sequence goes on along the minus strand of PNEQ01134522.1, from coordinate 49,733 downwards.
TTTGGACGTTTCTTAAAACTTCCCACCAATATCAAGTTTGGGTGACCACTGAAAGTGTCAGTCAGGCGAGTGATCTACGTTACCACTGCACGTAGTTTAAGTGTATTGCGGTAGAGGCGATACCGCACCAGATGAGCCGGTCAACATCGCCCTTGGCGCCGTGCCTCACTCACACTAATACAAGGTTCCGACTATCCTTGTTTCTGTTTATCATGGTTTCCAGAAATCGCTCCAAGCGAATGCTGGGATGGATCCCTTGACATAGGTCATGGCCGATTCCTTTCCCGGTTCTCTGACATTGTTCAGTTCTTTGTGTTACTATCTCTAATAATCTTAGCTGTCGATTAGATGTTAGGGTCCATTTCCCTTCCATTCCTCATAGTCGTAGCAGTGGGTACAGCAGCCTGCCATACACATATGTATATATATATATATATATATATATATATATATATATATATATATATATATATATATATGTGGCTGTGAATGTGGTACATCGACTTGTATAAATGTATAAATATGATCTGGTTTTTTATGAGTATCTCTGATTTTTTTGTGTATAAGTGAATGTGTTTTGGGCTCTATAGACCTTTTTTTGTGAATGTTGAAGGATTTTAAATTGTATGTGTGCAGATGTATTTTTGCAGGGATGAATGTGATACATTAAATAGGAAAATGTGATCTTAATTAAATTAAATAAATTTTCGTGGATGTGTGAAAACCTTTTAACCTACAAAATAGCTACAGTGTCTAAAGTTTTATTTTATCTCATCCTTTGTATATAGAATCAAAATGTTTTGAATCCAGTGTACAAA